>CANTFL010000173.1:0-245201 GCA_947650285.1 Hyaloperonospora brassicae
CATTCAGTGTCTCGATTAAATCCTGGGAAATCACTTCTACAGGATCTGGGAGAGCTTTCTCCACAATGTAGTGATCATCTACATTGTGTTCTTGTACAGTCGTGCTAACGACCGTACCACAAGTGAGGCCATCGCACTCACTCGTAGTACACCCACGTGAGTGTGGGCGTTCCAATATATTCGTCAGGTGGTTATCTGAGGAACAAGTAGCAGTTGTAACGGGGTAGCCCGTTACATGAAATTGTCATTAAGAACAATTCGACAATAACGAATATTACGTCGAATATTCTTTTGACAATATCACAGACATGGTGATATTGTTGAGATGACCGAAGGGTCTACTCATTGGTTGATATCGTGATGATATCAACCCACCAATAGCTGCTAGACGCGCGCAATGGGTGTTGAGTAGACGTCACCATACATTTAGTTACATTAGTATAATAAAGTCAGGACAACAGAGATTCAAGAAGTTATAGGACTTGATTGTATTAATACAGTTTTACTTTTACCAGAGACTAGTCTGACTACTTAGTCTCATTTCCTTCCTCTGTGTTCCTTCAACACCTAGCAGGGCACTGCCGACCACTGTTGTCAGTGGAAGTATACTCCGTACTGGTCAACCAGTACGTAGTCGACAGTGCCCCGTTACACCTGGTAGCACTTTGTAGTCCGTCCAAGGACCACAACCCCATCGCCCAACAAAAACATGTTGGATGATGTAGACAACGACAGCTTTCATGGAATCCGTGAGAGCTACCCGTATTTGAGCGACATTGATGGATTGCAATCGAACGAATGAGTTTGACCGTTGGCGAGGAAGCCATATAGGCCATGCTATCCACAAGGGATTGGGATCAGCAACATGTCGTCATTATCCAGTTCTTGCAACGACAACTTGATGAGTCGCGAGCGCAGGTGACCTTGTTACAACAACAAGATCACCAGCGGACCGAACCGCTGAGACAACAACAGTCTCAGTCCGCAGGGCCGACGCGTGAGCGTCGACGGGAGTCTCTAAAACTAGAGGTCTCTAAGTATCGGGTAGTCGAGGAAGACTTCCTTTTGAGTTGGTTCGTAGAGCTGGACGATGCCATCTTGGACACAAGATCGCGAGACGGCTCGACCGGTCATAATATATGGACAAGGCGTTCAAGACAAGACCGAGCAAGATCAAGGCGAACTACTGGACGGATTGGCACGTTTCATTTTGGCAAAAACCAAGGACCGATTTGCCCAAATTGCGCACTTCCGGGCCCTAAACCTCAAGTTGCACGACCCAAATGTGTTTGGGTCGTTAGGATCTTCAAGACCCTGCTTAGTGAGACGTTCGAGCCGCCCAGAGCAGAGTACAGGACTCTTTCGGAGCTCCTGCAACTTAAGCAGGGTAAGCAAAAGGTTCACGCTTACGCCCAACGTGTACGCTACCTTGCAAGATGCATGGTATTGAACCCTGTGAGTGAGTTGTGTTGATCACAATATTTATTCAAGGGCTTTCAGACGGTCCCGTTAGGAACCACCTGATCCGCGGAGAGCTAAAGACGCTCTCAGAGGCAATCTTTGCAGCGAAGCAAGAAGATTATAGCGTGAGACAGTCACGCTACGTTGACCCCGCATCGTCCACAGAGACGATTAGCAGTTGGAGGTCCAGAACCAATGGACCTATGTAACGTCGAGGGCGAGAATCCTCGCCCTATGAACGACAAGCGAATAATGAGATGCCATCGCTGTCACAAGTTGGGACATTATGCGTACGAATGCGGTGTCTCCCGCGCAGGACCTCGCGGTGATGAGCGCAGTATTCACCCACCAGCAAGAAGAACTGGAGGGCGAGGGTCCGTTGCTGTTGCGAAGTTGCAACAGCGAGGTGTACCATAAAAAAACGGTCGGGATCAGTAAGGCGCTCCGCCCTACTGATCCAACAACATCAAGAGAATTTGCATATCTCCTGAAGAAGGTTGCTCCCGACACACAATTTTTTGTGTCTCTTCACCTGGTGATGAGGTGTCTTTCATCACCTTGAAGTTAGAAGTGACAAAAGACTTGTCACTTTGCGCCCTAGTTGACTGTGGGGCGTCGAACAAATGTTTTCGTCGCCAGTCGCTAGAGGCAGAAAGTTTTAACTTCGTGGAGCGGGAGATCCCTCCACCGAAGATGACGGTGCGCCTAGCGACATGCGCATCGATCACTGTAAAAAAACGTGTAGTCGGAATCCACTACACGTTAAAAGGCGAACAGTACGATGAAGATTTCATCGTGCTTGACCTAAATGACAAGTTCGACGTCACCTGAGAATTGCCTTGGCTCAGGAAATACGAGCCAAGGATGAGTTGGCAGTATCGATCGGTTACGATACCTGCTGTAACTGGGCACTGTCGACTACATACTGGTTGACCAGTACGGAGTATACTTCCACTGACGACAGTGGTCGACAGTGCCCTGCTAGGTGTTGAAGGAACACAGAGGAAGAAAATGAGACTAAGTAGTCAGACTAGTCTCTGGTAAAAGTAAAACTGTATTAATACAATCAAGTCCTATAACTTCTTGAATCTCTGTTGTCCTGACTTTATTATACTAATGTAACTAAATGTATGGTGACGTCTACTCAACACCCATTGCGCGCGTCTAGCAGCGATTGGTGGGTTGATATCATCACGATATCAACCAATGAGTAGACCATTCGGTTATCTCAACAATATCACCATGTCTGTGATATTGTCAAAAGAATATTCGACGTAATATTCGTTATTGTCGAATTGTTCTTAATGACAATTTCATGTAACGGGCTACCCCGTTACACCTGCTACTTGTTCCTCAGATAACCACCTGACGAATATATTGGAACGCCCACACTCACGTGGGTGTACTACGAGTGAGTGCGATGGCCTCACTTGTGGTACGGTCGTTAGCACGACTGTACAAGAACACAATGTAGATGATCACTACATTGTGGAGAAAGCTCTCCCAGATCCTGTAGAAGTGATTTCCCAGGATTTAATCGAGACACTGAATGTCTTGGTTAATGATGGATCAGGCGTAGGCGCTTATACGCTTGATCTGGTTGCGCCTCCGAAACTCACTTCGGATATAATTCAACTGCCGACGCTAGAACCGAAACGGTTCTTGCGTGATCTGCGTAGTGGCAAAGTCAAGCAGATCTGTGTACTCGTCGCGGAGAACGAGTACGTTACCGATATTCGATCGGCAACGGTGTTTACTGAGACCGAACGGGTTCTCAGCAGTTCATCGATGGACGAAAGTGTCATCGATGAGAAGACTCGTATTGAGAGGTATAAATCTCAATCCTGGAAGTCGCTTCAGGCAAATTCTTTGTTTAAGGATTTGATCGAATTCAAGGATGTGTTCCCTGAATCCGTGCCTTGCGAGTTGCCTAAGGACGAAGGCACTCGACACGAGATCGAGCTCAAAACGGGCTCGAAGCACTGTGTCATGAAGCAGTGGTCACTGCCTCGTGAACGAGTACTAGCGATCGACAAGTTCTTTGCCGATCGCTTAGCAGCGGGCCATGTGAGGGAATCAACATCCCCTCACAGCTCTCCGACCTTCTGTGTGCGAAAGGC
The DNA here is from genome assembly GCA_947650285.1 of Hyaloperonospora brassicae. Classification (NCBI taxonomy): domain Eukaryota; phylum Oomycota; class Peronosporomycetes; order Peronosporales; family Peronosporaceae; genus Hyaloperonospora; species Hyaloperonospora brassicae. The sequence continues at coordinate 3,582 of CANTFL010000173.1, forward strand.
CACAAGAGGATGGCGGATAGTGCACGCGTTCAACAAATTGAATGCTGCAACGGTACCGGCTCAGACGCCGATACCGAGGAAGGACGTCATCATAGATGGTATATCTAAGAGTACCATCTTTTCGTCCATGGATCTGATGGACGGATTCTATCAGGACCTCATGAGTGAACGGGATGTTCCGTACACAGCAGTGAGCACCCCCAGCGTTATGCTGTGTGAGTGGCTAGTGATGCCACAGGGGCTGAGCAATGCCCCTGCAACATTCAACAGATGCGTTAAAAATCTGTTGAGACCGGTGCGTGATTTCGCACCGAGTTATTTTGACGATTTGTTCGTCCATAGTCCGGCTATGGATGGAAGGACGGACGTTGAAGTCCACCGGACTCACGTCCTTCAGGTTCTTCAACTCATGCACCAGCATAAGTTGTACGCCAACCTCAAGAAGTGTATATTCGCCGCTAGCGAAATACCACTTCTTGGGTGCACCGTGAGTAAACACGGTACGCCCTGATCCCGAAAAGATCAAGGCGATCACCGACTGGCCAGTGCCAGTCGATGTCAAGGGACTAAGGAAGTTCCTTGGACTAGCGGCGTACTTGCACAAGTACTCGCGCAACTACGCCGAAATGACTGTGCATCTATCTTGTTTACTCAAGAAAAATGTGAAGTGGACATGGAACGCTGATTGTCAGCGTTCCTTTGAAGGTATCAAGAAAAGCTTGATGCAATCGCTCATCTTGGCGACTGCCGACCAGGACAGACCGTTTACGTGGTCTGTGACGCCAGCGATTTTGCTATCGGCTGTGCGTTGATGCAATACGACACAGACGGCGTAGAGCGCGTCGTCTGTTATCAATCGCGTCAGCTGCAACCATCTGAAAGCAATACCCAGTGCATGAAAATGAACTCCTTGCCATGAAATACGCACTGGCTAAGTTTCGCGTCTATCTCCTCGGAGATAGACCGTTCATCGTATATACGGACTATGCGTCACTACGCACGGCCGTAAGCATTCCACACCTCTCGCAAAGGATGGCGAGGTGGCTATACTTCTTCGCGGAGTATAACTCCTCCGTGGAGTACAAGCCAGGACGACTTAATGTCGTCTCTGATGCGGTATCACGTCGGCCCGACTTCGAGCCAACGTCCCGAGTCAACAGTGAGGCCTTGCCCACTGTTGCGACACTGTCCATCAGTGTGCCGTCGTCGCCTTTACTCGACGACGTGCGGAAAGCATACGCAGGAGACACGAATCTCATCCGTTTGATGGGTCATCTTGCAAACCCATCCCGAAAATTCTTGTCGGATTTGCCGGCTCTGTACCGTTCCTCTTTGGATCGGTACACGACTCGCAATGGCCTGCTGTACTATACAGCAGTTGCCGGCGACACGCCTCGTGTCGTCGTTCCCGATCATGATGACTTGCGATTACGCATCATGTTCGAATGTCACGATGCGCTGTCTGGCGGGCACGGTGGCCGAGAAAAGACTTACCTCGCGGTCAGTCGTGACTTTAACTGGCCCCGCCAGTATCAGTTTGTCCGCAAGTACATTCGTTCTTGCGAGGTCTGTCAACGGGTGAAGCCTAGTCCTTCATCCCGTGCACCATTGCAACCTCTGCTGGTCCCGGCAGAGTGTTGGGAGTCCGTGTCCATGGACTTTGTCTTCGGGTTCCTCGAAGACACTAACAAGAATAATGGTATTCTTGTATTTGTGGATCGTTTCAACAAGATGGTACATCTTGCTGCAGTCCCAGAATCGATCAACGCTCACGGCTGTGCGCTTGTCTTCATTGACACTGTGTTTCGACTCCACGGTTTACCCCGTAAACTCGTACCCGAACGTGACCCTCGGTTCACGGCGGCGTTTTGGCAAACCGTGTTCCGTTCTCTCGGAACACGGTTGACGATGTCCACTTCTGACCATCCCGAAACAGATGGTCAGACGGAACGTGCGAACCGTGTCCTCGAAGAGATTCTTCGAGGATATGTTCACTCGTTTTCGAGTTGAAGCAAATTCCTACCCATGGTGGATTCGTCATCAATAATTCGGTACATGCCTCAACACAGCACACACCGTTTTACGTGAATGGTTTACGCCATCCACGTGTACCCGCCCTTCTAAGGTGTGACTCTTGGATAAGCGGGGGGAGGGACTCGCTCGAGCTAAAACCGTTTTGGCTCTTGCTCATCACGTGTCGACGCTAACGTCGTCACGTATGATGCCGATGTCGATCAGGTCGACATCGATAAAGAAAATCACCTCGGATGATGATGACGATGCTGGCATATTCAGCATCGTCAACGATTATTCCAGCGAGGAAGAAGACAATCTCGCTGGAGAAGAGAGCAATCTCTTAGCAGTGCGCACGAAGCGCACTGAAAGACAAAACAAAGAGTCAGCAGAGAACTTCCTGCTGACTCGAGAAGCGGTAGTCCTTTTCGTTCAGGACTCCATCGCAAATGCGGTGGACCGCCAGAAACGTAACGCAGACAAGAATGGAAGAGCAAATGTTCTTTCATTTAAAGTTAATGACCTAGTACTACTGTCTACGGTAAACTTACCTGGACATGCAGTCACTAGTGTCGACAGTAGTAAACTACTGCCGAAATACATTGGTCCATTTCGAGTGTTGCATCGCAAGGGCAATGCATACACGATCGAATTGCCACGTAGGATGCGCATGCATCGTACGTTTTACGTGGGGCGACTCAGACCGTACTGTCGGTACGAGCCTTCTTCTTCCGATGAAGATAGCCCTCACGTTCAAGAACATCCATCAAGTTCTTGCGTTCGCGCTCCAGACGATCCGTCTGGTCGCGCAGATAAGATACCTCGGAACTCAACCGAGATATCTCCCCGCGAGCTGTCGCCATCTCGACGGAAAGGGAGCGGACATCCCGCTCGACCTGCAGCTGCGCTGTGGCGTAATCGGCGCGGTCTGTCGCCCAATCAGCCTCGCGATCCTTGCGGTTCTTCCGCACGGTATCAGTCAAAGCGTAGCGCCGGTCGCGCTCGTGCTTCAAGTCATCGCGCAATTCATCGATTGCGCGATCCATCTCGTAAGGGTCGAGATGGTGAACCGAATCATCTGGAGGAGGTCTTTCCTCCTCCACCACATCCTTTAATCGATGCTCACGGTGGTCAACGCTTTCTAGTGGAGCGTATCTTGAATCACCGTGACGATTCAGGATCAAGGACGAGCTACCTCGTCCAGTGGCGGGGGTATCCACCCTCTTGGAACAGCTGGGAGCCCCGCTCTCAGCTGTTGATGGACGTTGAAGGTCTCGTCCGCCAGTACGACGAGACCCATCCGATGAGTCCTGTGGCCCATCGGTAAACACGCGCCCTAGGCGCTTGTAGACGGATTGCAAGTTTGCAATCGCTTCCCGCATCTCAGCCGAGATGTGTGCCCTTCTCTAGGGCGAAATTAGGGAATACACGTCCTTATGTGCACGCTGCGAGTTGTCAGCACAACTCGCACAAGGGTCTCCCCATGTGAGGCAAGGAATGCCTGCCTCACTTGACAAACAATGCAACCGGTACCTTGCACCGGTTGGTGTTCGCTTTTCGAACCTGAGGCGTGTCGCCTCAAGTTTCTTGAGCCACCCTTCTCGTCCAAAATTCTTTACGTTTTGGACGAACGCGTTCCACGCAGCCAAAAGCGATGCTTTGTCACGCTTTTGGCTGCCATTGTACCATCGATGTCTAAGAAAGACATCGAGATAGAAATCTTCTTCAGCGCGAAAGTTCTTCGCGCTGGAACTCAAGCCGTGAAGCTCAGTCGCATCGAATGAGGGTATTCGATGGTGCTGGCTTGTCTCGTGAGACAGGCTATCGACGAGCTGGTCGGGCAAGCGCCACGGCTTGAGCTCACCACGATTTAATGAGGTACCTATTTCGGTACCGCGGCTTTCAGAATGACGACGGCTCACGCCATCGTCATCACGCTCTTGCGGAGAAGCACGAGTTGATGCTGGTGATGCATAATTTTTCTCACCATAGAATTTATCATCACTGCCGAACAGACTGTGTTTCATTTCACGAGTCCGCTCGTTCGACAGTGCTCTTGACAAACGATGAGGGACCGCCGGTAATCGGGATGCCTTTGGAACGTTGCGCGAGTCAGACACGTCTGACTTGCCGGAATGGATGACCTTATTGTCAAGGTCATCATGTGCACGTGGTGCGATACCGCGTGCGCCTGCAGCACCTTTTGCTGCAGAAGGGGAACAAGCAGCAGACGAAGTAGCGTCTGCCGCAGAGGCTGGCACAGCAGCAGGCTACGTGGTCTTCGAATCACCTCGCATAGACATGTTAATTTTGCGAGGCAGGGTCCGAGAGTGAATGGGCATGACCAAACAAGTGCTCCCTGTCCCATTGGTGTCCAACGGGTGGCCACCAAATATTTGATAGTCACACGGTGACTATCAGATAAGGGAGGGTGATGTAACGGGGTAGCCCATTACATAAAATGGTCATTTAGAAGATAATGACAATAACGAATATTACGTCGAATATTCTTTTGACAATATCACAGACATGGTGATATTGTTGAGATAACCGAATGGTCTACTCATTGGTTGATATCGTGATGATATCAACCCACCAATAGCTGCTAGACGCGCGCAATGGGTGTTGAGTAGACGTCACCATACATTTAGTTACATTAGTATAATAAAGTCAGGACAACAGAGATTCAAGAAGTTATAGGACTTGATTGTATTAATACAGTTTTACTTTTACCAGAGACTAGTCTGACTACTTAGTCTCATTTTCTTCCTCTGTGTTCCTTCAACACCTAGCAGGGCACTGTCGACCACTGTTGTCAGTGGAAGTATACTCCGTACTGGTCAATCAGTACGTAGTCGACAGTGCCCCGTTACACTTCCCCTAATTTATAGATGATTGTAATTTATAGGTCATGTAATATGCATACATCTATCTCATACTGCAGGAATTTAAGTCAATGTGGGACATGTGCCTTCTCAGTAAAACCATCTAAAGTTATCAATTTCCATAATTAATAACGTATAATGAAAAAGATACAAAGGAATTGATTTCTATATCAAGACAGCACAGCGATCTTTAATCCGGTGCAAGGGGTGACTGGATTTACGCTATCGAAATATAGAAGGATCAATCTGTTGAAGATCGGGATGAAGAGTCACGATGCACGGCACGACATGTCATATCGAGTTGGTGTCGGCGACTGTTTGCATGTGTGTACGAGGACAGTCTACAGATGAAGGGGCTGCAAAGATGGGTGAAGAATTTGGCAATTGCCAACAGACAGGAAGCGCGTCGTCGTAGTGGTGGCGAATGGTAGCGCAGAGACAGTAAGTCGATCTAGTAAGAGCGGCAGATACAGAGACATAGTGTGCGGGATAACGAGCAGAATAGCTAGGACATAATGGCACAGTTTGAACATCAGTTTCCTTTCTACCTCATCAAGTGCAAGTTCAACATTGGCTAACAGGCTATGACCCCAAACCCAATGGCTCCTTCGACTGATGGAATGACGATTTCTGCACCTGCAGACCACGGCCACGAAAGGGACACCGTTGTTAGCGATACCCAAGCCCTCGAAAGGGGTGTGGGGACCGACGAAAGGATCCTCACAATGATGACTGCACTCACGGATCGCATACAAGCGCTCGAGGCGTCGCAATTGCAGATCGACGAGAATGAGCGACTGCGAGGCGCGATCGACAGTGGCGTTTTTGCGTCAGTGCTGGGACGGGGCATGGGCGGTACGACTCTACATCGTGAAGCGCTAGTATATGATGCTCCGAGGCAGCCGCGTGGACGTGTTCGTGTGAAGCAACCAGGTGACTCGCTATTCCAGCAGTTCGGTCCACAGTATGTCAATCCGCGACAGCCAGCGGGCGCTGCTCGACCACAGGCACCGCGCTATGCACCAGTGTCGCCTCCGGATTTTAAAGACGTTCATGCGCCTGTGCCACCAACGCAGCAGGAACCGATGCAGGAGTTGCCGTTGCGTGTCCCGGACGCACAGCAACGTAAGCTTGCTATTCGCAAGTTTGATTGTACAGAACTGTATCAGGTTCTCGGATCGGATTTGCTGACTGGGGTTACACGTTCTTGCGCCAAGTCACTATGGCGCAGCAGGCCTGCGGATTTTAATGGGCTGAAGATGTCAAGGTCGACTTACTGCGAAACTACCTAAGTGGGACAGTAGAGCGGTACTACCAAAACAAGTGGACGTTTGGTGGCTCGAAGAACCCTCTCTCGATCACGCTATGGGCCGGTTGCTACACACATTAAAGACTACAATCACGGCGTCACAAAGCATGAACCTTTTCACTGCAAGGAAGGATCCCAAGAGATCATGGCCTGCACACTACCTGCATATGGTTGCTGTATGCGATGCCTGCGGGGGAGGTGCAGAAGAAAAAGTTCTCGACAACACTGTCCACTACGCGTCGGCTGATCTTACAACAGTTTTGATGGCCAAGTACAACAATGACCGACGCGATCATTTGCGCCAAGCTGAAGAGCTTGCGCATTTTGCACAGTCTGTTGAGCTCGAGAACAAGACCGGAAGGACGTTGGGACGCGAGTTAGTCGCCGCTGTCACTGATTAAAGACGTCGCAAGGAGACACGTTCATGCTACAACTGTGGCAAACAAGGTCATTTGAAGATTGACTGCAGGTCAAAATGGAACGTCATCAAGAGCGCCAAGAACGACGTCGAGGTGGCTCTTGCTGTTAATGACGACAGCGACAAAGTGAACGACGACTGGATACTCGACAGCGGTGCCAGTCGACACCTGGTGAACGACGATCGCCTGCTGATCGACGCAGAGATTTGCATCGATGTAGTCTCGCTAGCTGATAACGAGAAGGTCGGTCTGTCCAAGGTCGGTAGTGTGAGACTCTCCGTGGTTGTCAATGGACAAAAAAACAGCCAAACTCACGGAAACCTACTATTCACCGATTCTGGCCCGCAACATCATCAGCTATGGCAAGGTTGATCAAAAGGGATACAGTCTTAAGTATTCTAATGGCAAGCGATCAGTAGCTCGACGGAGTGATGGCCAAGTCGCGTTCGACGTGACGATGGAGAACAGTGTGCTAATCATCGAGACAGTGAAAAAGAGTGTACGCAAAAAGGAAACAGCGGATGTTTAAATGGCTGCCATTCAGGAGAAGGCAGTAGATGAAATGACTTTGGAGATGCATCGTGGCTTGCTGCTACACTTTCAGAAACGTCTGGGGTATCTGTCGTACGATGCAATTAATAAGATCGCGAGAAATCCAAGCTCGGGTATCGAGCTGACGGACCACAAATGGATGACATGCACCACGTGCGCGCAATCCAAGCAGATAAAAAACAAGCAGAACCAGAAAGAATCTGGACAGAACGCCCCGATCGACCGCATTGGAGGTGTCATCTGCTCGGACCTAAAAGGTCCACTAACGCCTGCGGATCTACTCGGAAACTGATATCTAATCAACTTCATCGATTACAAGACCAACAACTGTCGAGTTTTCTTAGCTCGAACCAAGGACGCTGCGGCAAAGAACTCAAAACACATCTTGGTGTTCTTTATGCGACGTTTTGAGTGCAGAATCGCGGTTCTCAGAACAGATGGCGGTGGAGAATACCAGAATGTTGATCTGTTCAGCAAATCGACAGGCGTTGCAAGACAAGTGAGTGAAGCGCGAAATCAAGCGTCGAATGGGAAAGCCGAGAGAATGCACAGGACCGTTCTAAACATGACACAAGAAATGATCTTTGCGTCTGGATTGCCCCTTACGTTCTGGGGTGATGCCGCTGAATACACCACATATATTCTGAACAGAAGCCCCACGAATTCGGTTCCTAAGAAAGCGTCGCCGCTCGAAGTTCTGACGAATAAATCGCCGGTTTTGCACAACATCGTCGTGTTTGGCTCTCGCTATACCATCTACCGTGATCCAAGCAAGGATACGTTCGCGCGCCGCGCTCAAGTGGGCACGATCGTTGGATGCAGTGACGAAACAAAGGGTTTCAGAGTATTCGTCAGGAAAGTAAACAAGGTCATCGTGACGCAGCATGTCAAGAATATTGAAACGTTGTCTGAAGCCTAGAACAGGCAGCTGCAACTAGCTCTTGATGACGATGACCGGGAAGATTCAGACGAAGGCACCGAGACACCTGTGAGACTGAGCAGTAGTGTTACTACGAGCGAGAAGCCCAAGAAGAAGAAACAGTGGACTCGCCAGCCACACGTGACAAGAGGTGCGGCAAAGAAAGCAGCTGCAAGCCAACAAGAAGTAGCTGTCAGCGCAGATGTCGTCAATCACGTGTTCGAAAGAGATCCTCGCAACTATGGCGAAGCAATGAAGAGCAAGAAGAGAAACGAGTGGCAAAAGGCAATGCGTGAGGAGCTGGACGCGCTCGAAAGAAACGAAGTGTGGCTTTTGGCGTTCCGATCAAGCAACAGCAACGTTCTCCACAGTAAATGGGTCTTTAAGACCAAAGACGACTGCAGATGGAGTTTTGGAAAGGCACAAAGCGCGCCTCGTTGCGTGCGGTAATGAACAAGTTTTTGGCGTGGACTTTGCGCTAACTTTCGCTGCCGTCATGGACATGATGACAGTGTAAGTAATCTTGGCTCTGCTGATACATGGGGCGTCCCGGCTAAGCACGGAGACGTCCCCAATGCTTACGTAAAAGCAGAGAAGGAACAGCATCTCCAAATTCTGATGCATGCCCTCAAGGGCATGACAATTGATACAAGAAAGCTAAAAGAACTGAGGGCAACGTAGATTGAAGATGTCGTGCTTGAACTGAAGAAAAGTCCTTATGGTTTAAAGCAAGCAGGGCGTTTGTGAAGCCAATTTCTTAACAATCGGCTATTGAAAGCCGGATTTCGTCGCTGCATCAGCGACCTCTGCTTGTATTACAAGCTCGACATCAATGGATTCGTCATCGTCGGAGTGTACGTAGACGATTTGCTGGTGACTGGAACATCCGCTGTTGCATTTGACGGTTTTTTTGCGAGCCTCGAAACTCTTTCGATTAAAGATCTTGGACCAGTGTCGAAATTTTTGGGTATGCGCGTGACGAGCAACGAAGATCGTGGATATTTTCTTGACCAGGAGAAGGCGATTGTCGACTTGCTGCGTGACCACGGCATGACTGATGCCAACTCAAGTTGTGCGCCTATCGGGACAGACAGACGTTTATGAAGTTCCATGTGCAGACAGCGGTCTGCTTGCAGACACGGGTGCTCCAGGTCAACCTAGCGTTCGTGTTTTTCAGTCTATTGTCGGATCGTTGCTCTGGGTAGCGAGGTGCACAAGACCCGACATCGCATTTGCGGTGAACAAGGCACCCAGACAAACACACGAGCCACGGATCCATAACTGGAATTTGGCTAAGTGCATCATGCGCTATTTGAGTGGCACGCGTGGATTGAAGATCAGCATGAAGCCAGCAGTCAAAGAAACTACACAACCTGTTCTGATGAGCTACAGTGACGCAGAATACGCAGCCGACAAGGCAGACAGAAAGTCTTTGACCGGTAGCTTAATAATGCTAAATAGAATGGTATTCAGCTGGTGCTCGATCAAACAAGGAGGTGTGGCGCTCTCGACAATGGAGTCGGAATTTGTGGCAGCGTCTGAAGCTGGACGAGAGCTACTTGGAGTAAAAGAGATATTGAGTGAAATTGGTGAGTCGCCTGCACTACCGATGAAATTACTAATTGACAACCAGGCGGCGATTCGGCAGATAGAAGGAGAAGCGTCGTCTAAAAAAGCCAAGCCCATTGATGTGAGAGTCAAGTACGTGTGCGACTACGCTTGTCGAGGCATTGTGGTGCCAAAATATGTGCCGAGCGACCTGATGCTAGCGGACGTACTCACCAAAGCGCTCGATGCAGTCAAGACGGTCAAGTTGCGATTACTGCTACACATCGTGTAAGCGCAGTGTAAGTCGCCGACAAGGAGGAGTGTTGAAGATCGGGATGAAGAGTCACGATGTGCGGCACGACATGTCAGATCGAGTTGGTGTCGGCGACTGTTTGCATGTGTATAAGAGGACAGTCGACAGATGAAGGGGCTGCAAAGATGGGTGAAGAATCTTGTAGTTGCCAACAGACAGGAAGCGCGTCGTCGGAGTGGTGGCGAGTGGCAGCGCAGAGACAGTAAGTCGACCTAGTAAGAGCGGCAGATACAGAGACATAGTGTGCGAGATAACGAGCAGAATAGCTATGACATAACGGCACAGTTTGAACATCAGTTTCCTTTCTACCTCATCAAGTGCAAGCTCAACATTGGCTAACTCAATCAACTATTCTTGCACCCCCTGCGGAGGCTGTCTACGCGTCGCTGGAGAGCGCGGAAAGGATTGAACTTTCTCATGCGATAGGTGAAGGTTACATATAATTAAGAAGTAACAACAAAAAGGACTGCTATGTTAGAACGTAGGCGCACTTGCGCATTAGAATTAGGAAGTAAACTTAAAATATATTGAGTGGTAAGAGCTACCTTCTTCAACACTACGATATGTATGACCCGAAACGGCAGCTGCAACTTGACCATGTCAAGTCACACATGGTGTCCGTCTCTTCCTGTCCCGTGTGACATCCTGTCACATGATTTATGTCTCTCACAGTCCCATCAGTCCACACGTCCCATTTGGTCGACCGTCCTGTCGTGGTCCCACATGTCACGTCGCACGGTGATCAGCCAATCAGGTGACACCGTCCCATGGTGAAGCACTTGAACCTTGAAACCTGCCAAACACAATAGTTTCTAGCACCCCTCCTCAATGTTAGCCTGTGTGGCCTTCAACTTGATGATGGACCTCAACTACTCCATCCTTGGCGCCAGTAACGACTTCGTCAGTATGTCTGCTAGCATGCCCTAATCACACAAACCTTGGCACCACCGTTCCTTTCTATGCGCGATGGCATATAAATTTTTAAGTATGTCCACGTGCTTGGCGCTCGTGGTGCTCTTCTCTGACTGGAGTTGCTTGATCGCCGCTTAATTGTCAATCCACATCGACATGGGCTCACGTACGCGCAGCCTCAACTCGCTCAGTAGTTTTTTCATGCCACGCAGCTTCCGACCAGCTTGCGACGATGAGATAAACTCAGCCTCTATCGTGCTCAGCGATACACCCGATTGCTCCTTGCACAGCCACAGAACCACTGCAGTATCCACAGTTAGCACACAATCTGATATCGACTTACGGTCGGCCTTGCTCGCTGCGAAATTGGCGTCGCTCCAGCATTCGACCCGCACATCCTCTGACACATGTCCTCACCATTTAGGTGTAGCTTCGAATTTTTGGACATCTTCAGGTATCGCATGATGCGCTTCGCGGTCTTACAATCCTTGAGTGTCGGCTTGTGAGTCTGTCTTGTTGCCTCGTGCACTGCAAAACAAATTTCTGGGCGTGTGCATCTTGCAATCCATAGCAAGCTTTCCACCAGTAACTGAAAGGACTTCACACTGGGGTCCCCCTTCGCTCCTCTTGATGGTAGGTACTCAGCGTACTCTTCGTCATCCATGATGCACTCGTCATCGTTAGGGGTGCGAATCCCATTGAATGACCCCATCCCAAACTCCCTCAACAGCAAGTCGATAGTTAATTCTTGATCCAGAACATAGCCGTTCGAGTCGTCGAGCTCAATTTGTAGCCGGAGGAACTTGTTTAAAATCCCCAAATCCTTGATTGACAGTGAGCTCATGTCTTTAAAAAAAGTCGTCCACAGCGCTCTGCTCGGTGCCCGTGACCAACAGATCGTCAACGTATACACCGACCACCGTGTATGTCTTGCCCTTGTACTTGAAGTATAGGCACACGTATGTGGTACATTGCTGATACACGCTTTGTCGTAGCTTGGAGTCAAGTAATTTGCTCCACAACCGCTTAGCCTGTTTAAGTACATATAACGATTTCTTCAACAGCAACGCTAGGTCATTTGCGGTCTTCTCGTTCAGGTCCTTCGTCTCTTTCTCCTTCACTGACATCCCCTTCGGCACCTTCATGTAGTAACCCAGGTGCTCCTCCTTTTCATCCTCGACGTACGCATTGGGTACATCAACCTGGCGCGCTGGTACCTTCTAGCGTCTCGAAATCACCATAATCAGCTGCACCGTCCCCAAGTCCATGACAGCTGCAAATATGAGGGTATAGTCCACTCCGAACACTTGTACGTTTCCGCAAACAACTAAACGAGCCTTGTACCGCTCGATTTCCCCGTTCGCGTCGGTCTTTGTCTCGTAGTCCCATTTGTTGTGTAGAACATGTGCAGTTCCTGGTGGTACAACGATCTCCCAGACGTCATTTGCTTTGACTGCGTCCAGTTCTTCGGTCATGGCCACGTCCTATTGGTTGCGATGCTTACTCTTCATCGCCTCACCGTAGTCTTTTGGATCTTAATTGATAAATGCATTCACCACGTCGCAACTGTCAACCAAGGTATCGTCTTCGGCTATTTTTGTATAACTCAACATTGTCGACCTTGTGCCATGACTCTCTCAGGTCCATGTCTGCTTTCGACCTTTACGAACCTTCTTCCCGCCCTTCACACCATCCCGACGATCTCGTGCACCCGTTTGACGATCATATACTGGGCCCTCCTGACGTCGTACCGGGGCAGGATAATTCTTCCATCTTGGTCATCCTGTGGTGCCTCAACGCTTTGAACGAGTTGGGTCACCACGACCATCTTATCCACTGGGATGTACACTTTGTATCCCTTCGTTTCTCTTTCTCACCCAATGATGATGCCTCCCTCGCTCACCGAGTGATTTGTTTGTCGGGTCTGTGTGCACGGTGCATGTCGACCCAAAAACCACGATGTCTGTCAGCACGGGAGCCTTTTTCGTCAGAATCTCCTCGGGCTATACACCTCCAGGGTTGAACTTGGTCTTGCTTCGGTTCAGTATGTACGAAGCGTACTCTGCAGCATCACCCTAAAACGTGAGCGGTAGTATCGATGCAAAATCATGCTCCGCACCATGTTCATGACGGTGCGGTGCATCCGTTCAGCCTTGCCGTTGATCGCTTGATTTCTCGCCTCACTTACTTGACGCGAGATGCCTTCCAACGAGCAGAAAATGTCAAGCGTCCTATATTCTCCACCTCCATCTGTGTGTAAGGCATAAATCTTGCAGTTAAACTCGCGCTTGAAGATTTCCATGAATAACTTAGACTTTATCGCGGCTGCATCTTTCGTTTTGGCCAAGATTACTCGACAATAATTTGATCGGTGGTCAATGAACTTGACCATAAACCGAATTACCATACGATCTCGGGGGGGTCATGGGACCCTTGAGATCCGAATAAACGACACCCCCGATCACGTCGATAGGTAAATTCATGCTCGTGTCTCTCTTCGACTGAACTCTCTTTGTCTGTTTTCTCTTGGCACAGGCCAGGCACTTTTGACGTATCGAATCTGTCAATCGAATACCTGATGTCGCGTCTTAGGCTATCTTGAAAATCGTGTCGAAACAAAGATTTCCTAGGCCTCGATGAAAGTCTATTAAGGTACCACACTGAACTTCCGAGACGAATTCATGTTCAGGTATATTAATGATATTCATCATTGTCTCTCGTGGAGGCCTGGGATTACAATCGCTGCGATTCGTCACAGCGACAACCGAAACGTTGTTGCAACATTCCACATGCATGATGGGCATCCCACCGATACCAGATGACAACACACGTCTCCCTCCTCGACATTTTAGCACGCAACCTTTGGCCTTATGCAATCCGTACGGAAGGATGTTACGCTCGAGGATGTCCGCATATTGGACATTGAGAAGTCTCACTGTTTTCAAGACTCCAAGTGCAACAACTTTTATGTCCATTGTCCCTTGCAGGGTGATCCGCAGTACACTGTCATTTGTAGCGACCGTCATGCACTCACTTCGACAACCTATCGGATCGTTGAGCAGACTCGGATCATTGACCAATTGTCTGCTCGAACCACTGGCGAGAATATATTGACCAGTCAAACAATCCGAAATATGGCCATCTGTGAAAACAGAGTTCGCATTCGAAAACTTCTTACTCGATTTCGGGCACCGCGACAGAATATATCTTACTTTTTCACATCTGAAGCAAGTCCGGGAATCGGTCCGTGGAGGCGATGATATTGATTTGTGCTTGACCTTTAACTCCTTCTCAGGCTCGACAGCGTTCACCACATCGCGCCCAAAATTCTTTGAGTGAGTGTCTACCTCCGTCGATCGAGCAAATTGCGCCAACTCTTCTGCTTGCCGCAGGTAGTCAGTTCATTGAATGTCCAATCTGAACAACATCGTCGTTCGCATGTGTAGGTCAGCATAGTGAACGACGTTGACCGGCCCAAGACTGTCTGCACCCCGACAGGCATCACTGACGGCCGCCAAGTATGGAAAATGGTCAGTCCAGTTTCGATGAGATGCCTTGGGTGCCGTGAACAAATTAGTGCTCTGTGCCGGTGAGATCTTCGTCGTGAAGGTCTGTAACATCGCGTGCTCGAGTATTTGGCTCTCAAACCACCATATTTTCACCTGACGACGATAGTAGGTCTGCGCTTTTCCAGCTAGGTGCTGGCCTAGGACATCAACCTTGATGTACTCCGGCCACACAAATCCACACACACGTTCTGCAAATCCGACTTGTTGAACAAATTCCTATCCCCACTCCATAAATCCACAGCCGAGGCCGTGGTAGAGCTCATTTATATCGAAAGGTTGCAACTCGAGTTTGTGTTGCTGTGCGTTTGGTATGTCGATGCTCGGATGCCATGGGTGCACATATCCTCGGTTGGGGATACCCATGCCATGATGGTATTCCGCTGGTAAATTCGCCCTGTATACACCGGGGTCGGGTGCCCGACCCAGGTTGACTGCCGGACCTGCATGGGTGGCCATGTTGGTGACGCACATGAGGTCGATCGCCTTGATCGGATCCGTTCCAAGGGTCATTATTACCTTGTCTTTCGCGAAGATCTTTCGGAATCTTTGTGCGGTTCTTGGATACGTCCGCATATATTTGATGTCGATCTTCTTCCATTTCCGATCCACTGGCCGCTGATCCCGGTCCGCTGATCTCGCTCTCTTCCACTCGAATAGCTCGAGCAGATCGGGCCGGTTCCGACGGTGCTGGATCCGCACTTTTGCCCGCTCGTGGTCGAAACTGGTTGGGATTCATCGGCCACTTCTTAACTCAAATTGGCCGTTCGCTCGTAGGACTGCAACGTTGCTTCCACATCGCCAGTGTCTATATATTGCATTAAAGTTAATTGTTTGGCCAGATTATGATCGTCCAGTGTTCTGATAAAGTGATCTAAGTGTTCAAGTCGGACATTTGGCAGACCCTCTCGGATCTTGATCTTAGCCCGAATCGCTGCCACATTAAGACAATACAGGTACACCAGTGGGGTCTCATCCTCTTGTTTTTGTGCAATGTAGTATTGTTGATTTGTCGACTTACAAAACCCTCCATATTTGCTCATGAATCATTCCAGCAGAGGTTTCCATTCACGGCGGGTTGATCTAACTAGCTAGCCGTAACAGTTTCGAGCTAGCCTCGTTAGCAGGTCACTGAATATCAAACCCTTCTCTGGATCATCTGGATGATCCCGCAAAATCGCCGACTTGACTCTGCCGATCCAGCTCCTAGCTCGAGTTTCGTATCCATCCCGCCCATTAAATTCCTTTAGATCGTTGACCGCTGATAATTGTAGCCTGCGTGTGGTGCTCCCATTACGCGAAACAGCCTCAGCGGTCGCCACCGACGGTCGTCGAAAATATTCGTCGTCAAAATCATAAGGATCATCGTTGTAGTATCGACAATGATTCGAAACCTTTACTGACTCGATCTCCACGTCTGGGAAATTGACTCTTTGGTGTATATCATACGCCATCGACCGTTTAGTAGCCTGCTGAGCTATCACCCGCCGAGATTCCTCGTATTTCCTCATGGCTGCTTCAAAGCATGATTGCAGCTGCCCAGGATGTAACTTGGGTAGATCCGCTGATCTCGCCTCGGCTGGGGTATTCCTGTCACGAATCATTGAAGCTCCTAAAGGTCCTAGTGACATGCGTTGTATGCCCCACGACTCGCCTAATCCCGGTTCCGATGTGACCGAAGCATACTACAATGATGTAGTGTGGTCGCTCTTTGGTGAACCTGCAGTCGCCCCGATCCGATGATCGTATTAGATTGGGTCCTCATCGAGGGCCTTGATCACACTAGTCGCTGGATCATAGATGAAAGCTAACTGAGCCAGCCCTGCGCGCAGGGATCTGTCCGCAGCAATAATTTTATCGAGATCTATCTCCAGTAAAACGTAAGCGTCAAATGATCCACTTGCGAATCCCGCGTCTTGTAGCAAGTGCATAAGCCCGCGCATTCCGTCTAGTATGTTCGGATGTGAAACATGAGTGGATCTCGGTACTCGCAACAAGGAAACCAGCAGTGCTTTCATGATCGTCAAAACTGGATCACTGGAAAGCCGCTTTATTAACTCCTTCCAGTGATAGTGTTGTTCTCGCCGCTCCACTTGCCAGTCTTCCAGCCAGCTTCTTATTTTCTCTTCGTCGTCCACCAGATTTATCAAGTGGATCGTGCGATAATTAGCAAGTAAATTCTTCGAAATATGCCAGGTACAAAGCAGATTGTGCGCTTTATAAAAGTGCGTACGAAGCGCAGCCATTAACGCAGGTTTTCGATTTGTGACAACTACATGAGGTGGTTGATCACCGGCGATAAAAATGCTTTTTCATGATAGAGAGCCCAGTTGTATTCTTCTTCTCGCTCGGAAGAAAGAAATGTGAATACGATTGAAAAGCTGTCATTACTTGGAGACACTCCATCTATGTGTATCATTGGCATCATGAATCTAATAAGGAAAATTAATTCGGATATATTAAGTCATCTTGATATCAGAAGCGATTAATACGTACGTATTGACCTTTTATGTATAATCCATGATCATGACATGAGGAATTTCTCGTGCAAGTCGGAAGCATACGCTTGGTGCAAAGAAAAGCTTGGTAATTCGACCTTGGTCGTAGCGGTCGTAAGAATGGATCATGTTATCTGCCTGAAAATCATCCAGCAGCATCTCTATAGGTGTTCTTCCAGCAAGATGTTAATTTCCCGGACCACCGCCTTTGCGTAATATATGCCCCTTGGAGTGATATTGCAGTTCATATCGCTTTAATAAACGGTTGTTATGATGACCTTGGGTGCTGCACCTACTCTTGCCATGTCTCTGATCGCCGTGGCGTTGTGAGAGCTAATCTTTCGTGCGGCGGGATAGGCAGTTACATCATCTGATGCTTCGTGGTTGTGTTCGCTGTTTCTAACAGCCAAAGACCGCTGGAAAATTGTTACAGAATCACAATCGCTGCAATTAATAGTATGGTCATGGTCATCATCATTGCATATGGTTTCTTTTGTAATTGTCACGGTAAATGGACACTTGATACTTCGTGTTGAGCTGCGACGATTTCGCGACTCATCTGTGAGGTATTCCCGTCGGTTTTTGTACCGAACAGCATGAGCACAAACCAACCAGACTTTCCGGATCTACCCAAGCGTGTTAGAAACTATTGTGTTTGACAGGTTTCACGGTTCGAGTGCTATACCATGGGGCGGTGTTACCTGATTGGCTGATCACCGTGCGACGTGACATGTGAGACCTTGACATGGTCAAATTGCAGCTGCCGTTTCTGGTCATACACATCGTAGTGTTGCAGAAGATAGCTCTTAACACTCAATATATTTTGATTTTACTTCCTACTTCTACTGCGCAAATGCGCCTACGTTCTAACAGGTTATGAGCCCAACTAAATGTGACGACGGCGCGGCTAAACGAGCAGCACATGGCGTGGTGGTCAACGATCAAGGCAAGACCGGCGACTACCATTTGGAAGAAATGTCGGCAGCGCCATAAGCGGCGATAAACCAAATGCTGATGATGTTTGGGGACCTCTCCGAAAGAATGAACCGAATGGAGGTCTCCCAGAGAGAGCAAGCCAACAAGCATTGGGAGGACTCACCCGAGTCGAAGGTCGCAAGTCGCAAGAGGAAGGTCGAGGCAGGGTTAAAACTCCGGACCCTGGAGAATACCTCTCCTAAGGGAACTTCGAATGTGTCGCCAGCTACCTACTTTAGCGTTCAGCGACAACAACAGGCAGGTGTTGAGATACCCCCTGCAGGAAACAAGCACTTTCAAGATCGACAAGATTGGGAAACGTTCGATTCAAAAATCAAACATCTGTATTATTCCATCGATGTTTCATTATACAAGACACATTTGGCTGGCATCTGCAAATGCTATTTTAAATCCGTCAGCAAATACATTGAAAGGACTTGGCTATGTTACAAAGATCGGCTAATCATTGCATGGACCAAAGCGTACCAGCATCTTGGAAACGCAGCAAGTAATCGATCCAAGCAACAGCAATGAGCAGTCAAATCACGGATAGCAGTGTCGACGGACAATCTTGCAGATGTTGATCAAAGGATATTGCTTGCCGTTGATCATCAGGACAAGGTCATTCGTCCCAGCATTGCCTATAGCCGCGCACATACGCTTGTCGCTCTCTCGGTTGATATTTGGGCCGATGTTCGACGAAAAATATCACATCACGCACTAACGAAGGCTCATGGAGAGGTAAAGGAGGCACGTATCTCGCCGTCAGCTCCATGTACCAATTTCTTTACATCAACACTTGGAATCACATGCTCGCATCGCATTCGCGACATCTTAGCAACGCGTGGTCGATTTCAAAAGGAAGTTTTATTTGTTCAGTGGTGGCTTGACCGTAACGAGAACACCTGTCACGAGGATACTACCGATCTTACTCTAGAACTAGCCCTGTCTCAAATTCGAGATCGCTATTCGCAGCTGCCACCACACAAACAGCGTATTCTGTTGGATCGTATTATTCTGTTGTCACAAGAGAAAGTATTGGTATAGATGAATGAACCTCTACTAGTACGGCAGGGTAGCGGTCGTCCTATTGGCGCTCGAGAGCGTCGCGGAAAAGACAGCGTATCTTCTCTCCAAGTGCATTCGAGCATGTTTTGTTGCAAACTGAAGTTGTTCAAAAGCCAGATGCAGTCTCCAATGTGAGCGAACAGGGTCGTGGTCGTTTTAAACGACATCAAACATTGTCGAATTCTCAGCCACCAGAATAAACGCATCTTTACCAAAAATAGATGCACAGTAAGGTCGACTACGTCTTACACCGCGCGAAAGAGAGTACAATATCGTACCGGAATCTCGTGCATCTTCATGCCCGGACGAGCTGTGGTGCTTGCTGCGATAGCAAAAGTTGGTGCAGTGGATGGAGCGAACGTGATTACCACCAGGCCGTCATTTTTCACCGTTGCCTGCTCGAACTATTGCAAGCAGACTAACAAACGAGTACCACAAAAAATTAGTGATCCTTCTGCCGACCCTTTGTCTTGTACCTATCTTCTACCATCTTCTTGCGACGAAAGACTTGACTATTCATCAGCAGCACTTGACTGGATACAGGAATCTAAAAGTGCGTGTGCTGATGTGTAAGATAGAAACAAATGTGTTTGTATCCGTACTGTGTCGAAAGAGCGTAATCTGATAAATTAATTTAGAATTGATACGGTGAAAAGGCACAAGTCATCTGACGCTTAAGCTGTCTGGCAACCAAGTAAGCAACTGCGTGGCCTCGACGTGAATCTGAGCGATCTGATCGCCATCTGCTAAGGTAAACGCCTAATGGTCACCAGCAAACGCACCTATGCAGGTCATCGACGGTTTGAACGTGTACATGTACGTGTGCGTGGGCGTACGTGTGTTGAGGTCACAAGATGTGCTTCTTTGCTATGCGCGGCCGTCCAGGTTCATTGCTTTTCGCATTTCAAGCGTTGTTACGTTTTTCTGGAATCTATTAAAATAGGAAATAATGGTAGTAAAAATAGGGATGATTAATAGGGGGATGCCGGATAATGAGAGCGGATCCATACGCAAGGCTATATGCTGACACAAAGGGGGCCAGTATTATGGAGGGATAAGCACCAAGCAAAGAATGTTTAAATGGGGTTTTGTATAAATAGATGTGCAGTATCTAGTTAGGAAGGTTACGGTACTTTACAAGGGGCCTCATTTTAAGGTGGGTGTGTACGCATCAAAGGGTGGATGTGTATCTATGAATCTCCTTCAAAGAATCTATCGAATCCGACTCAAAAGCGTAAATCTTTGGGTGAATAGGTTGACGTATTCCACCTAGATACTAGAGAAGTCAGGGCCTGCGTTTTCTTAAGTCTGGAGAGAAACTTGTAAATCGATGGAAATAATATTGTCGGGCAGCGCTACTCGCAGGAGCTGTTTAGCCACGTGATTACCACGATCTAAACTGGTGAAAGGCTCTCCTATAATTGTGATTGCGGCCTTGATTAAAAAAAGAATTTCTTAGGAGTTGGCCATATCAAGTCTAGGATATTAAGACGCACATCTTATTCGTGGAAGCGTATGCAAGCTTACTAATAAAGCACGAGGCTATGCCACCGATGAACCAGCGATAAGCGACCCACAAACAAGCCCGAAGGCGTCTATTCTGACAGGCCTTCTTGAACAAGTCATTGTAGCCGGAAGCACTCTTTATTGGAAGAAGCTTGACATTGCTTGTAATCAGTCACAGCTAACATCAACATGATATTTATAATCAACTTGTAAAAATTGTCTAGCTTGCACAATTAATGTAGCGGAGCTACACAGTTCCTTAAGTTAGAACAAGACTTAACGCGTAACGAGCACCTTTGGTTCATAGAACCCAATTCAGATATTCAACAAGCTCGAGAGCTTACGGTCCCAGTTCCAGGGGGACCAAACGATTCGAGATAATCACAGCACAGAGTGCACAAGGAGTAGCTGCCCTAACAAGTCGTTGCTACCTCCTTAAACGACCACAAGACGCCTCGGAGAGGCACGTGTTTTTCGGATCAAAATGGGAACTGAATTTTATTTCATCTTTTAACCTAAAATAACACCTTAGAACAACGTAATCAACCTACTCGCTAATGTCCGAAATAAAACCTCTCATTAGATCTCGTAATCAATGGTTGACAGACATCAGTCTCCAACAATTGATACTGTGTTCTAATATCACTTTAAAGGGGATCCCATCCCTTGTATGCACCACACCTATTACCGACTACCAGTCGACGTGTAACCCCGTTACACCCTATCTAACAGACTGACGTTACCACAAAATGTTAATCGAATTCTTTCCTTCAAGAGGACGGTGTGTATGCGCTTCAACCTGCACGGTTTGCAAAACACGAAACACCATGGCATCGCCACACAATGAGTCCTCGACTCTCTCTCCCTACCTAGGCATTGATGTGAAGGTGGACTATGGTAGCGATAACGATATCCATGGTGAAGAGAGGACAATTTCCTACTCACCAGTGCAAGAGGCACCGCCTCATCCTGCGCCGAGCCCATTTGCCAAGCGTAGTGAAGCCAACGCGCCACCGGCGCCGCATCAAACACCCATCGTCGGCGATGCAATCGTCACCAAATCCGCTCGATGAGCAACAACAGCTGGCTATCCAACGAGAGGAGAGCGCTCAGCGCCGTATGCAGCTTGCTGCAACCCTTGAGGGTCGTCGTGGCTATCTGTTCACTCCACTCGGTGTGGAAGAACGTATACGCTAAATGGCAGGCCGTTATTTGGCAACGTGGGCCATTGGCGCTAAGCCAACATCTCCTGATGAGGCGGCGAGTCGACAGGTACTTCGCCAGAGGTATCTGCAATCTCACTTGACGACTCAGAGCCAATACAAGTTGCGACTTGACACGCAAGCACGGGGTGCACCGGTTCCACCGATGAAGGGTATACCCATCCTCCTATTTGCAAGCAAATCTCGGGAAGGAAAAGACAACGCGTTTGTTCGCTGGTTCTATCGGAAACGAAACTTCAGCAGCTCGTTAGCTCTCAGGGCAAGTGCCGATGTGGCAGACGTTCGTCTAGAACGAAAGCTTCGGTATGATTACGACAAGC
The DNA here is from genome assembly GCA_947650285.1 of Hyaloperonospora brassicae. Taxonomy (NCBI): domain Eukaryota; phylum Oomycota; class Peronosporomycetes; order Peronosporales; family Peronosporaceae; genus Hyaloperonospora; species Hyaloperonospora brassicae. Next base: position 25,608 of record CANTFL010000173.1, read on the forward strand.
TTGAGGCCAGAGGCCAGTTGCAAACTCGCACACGCTATGCTCCGGATGTCCCGGCTGATGTGAGTGTTGGTCAAGCGGTGCGTAACTACCCACCTACTTCCACCACTATTGGTAAGAAGCGTCTTTGGTCATAGGAGGACCCTTGCCGCGATGTTCAAAAACATCCAAGGCCAATGGGCAATCCTGCCGAAGGGGCATCTCAAACTCCCATAAGTTTTCCGACTCCGGGTACCCTCGCCACTTCACCAGATACTAGTATTGACCTTGACGACGACGCCGTTTTCAGAAGTCGCTCCACATGTAACCGGCGGTTCCCTTGCTCATCGAGCAGCGTCTGAGGTGTTCGGTATACCGAAGGAGGAGCATGAAAAGGTGCTTCTTGAGCTGAGTGGTCTCCGTGCGATATTGGGTAAGACCCAGAGAGCGCTTGACGCGATGCGAGCCCGTGTTCAGGCGTTAGAGTTGGGCCAAGCCCGTGTCCAGGCATTAGAGTTGGGCCAAGCCCGAATCAAGACCCAGCTTGACCTCCTGATTCGGATGCAACAGCCGATGGCAAGGCCAACCTACGCGGCGCAAGCGCCGTCAAGCTCACGTGGGACGGATCCCGATACGTCTTAAGCAAGCCAACGTATACCACAGGGTGTGTGCGCAGTTCAAGTGGAAGGTTGAGCGTATAGGCAAGTCCCTTCTTGGCAACAACCGTGATTGGTCTATTTAAGCGCGGACGCAACTTTGTCTTGAAGACAGCAGACACTACATTTGTAGGTAAGTGTTTAGCGTTAAGTAGAACTTTTTTTATGATCTCATAACATTCAATACAACCTCGGACTTTAGCAACAGCTTGTTCCTTCTGCTTGTCTTAACTATCAGCCAGTGCGTCACGCACATGTCGTAAGACATTCAATCGCGTTTCGAGAAACTCGCTTACCTGTTTTCGAACAGGAGCAGGGCTGACATCAGCAAGCCGATCGGCAACTCCTCCTCCACCAATCCCTGAACCACGTAGTGGTAACGTTGACGGAACTCGAGGGTGTGTGAGACCATTCACATAAAACGATGTGTAGCCGGTGGCGGCATGCACGGCGTTATTCAACGCAAACTTAACGACATGGACCATCGAGCTTCAAAACTTAGGCGTTTCAGCGCAAACACCGCGCAAGATGTCACCGATGATGCGATTCACTCGCTCGGTTTGACCATCAGTCTGCGGATGATCCGCTGTGGACATGTCCAAACGTGTGCCGAGCACCTTGAAGATGGACTTCTAAAACTTCCTAGTGAAGCGAGGATCTCTATCGGAGACAATTGCCAACGGCAAACCGTGTTGCCAAAATGCTCGGTCGATAAACAGCGTATCTGTACCTTGACCATCAATGGTATCCGGCACCACCGCCAAATGAGCCATCTTCCTCAAACGGTCAACATAGACCACAAAACCCGTATTGCCATACGAGTCCTACGGTAAACCGAACAGGAAGTCCATGCTGATGGACTCCCAACACCCCTTGTACAGGCAAACTAGCTAGCGGTGCCGCCGCATATGCTGAGGGTTTCACCCGTTGACACGTTTCACACGTACGCACATATGTGCTCACCCATTTGTATAGTTTCGGCAATTCAATAGCAAATCTTAACTGAGCCATAGGTCTTCTCACGACCGAGATGAACACTCAACGCAGTGTCATGTGCCTCACATAGAATCGAATACTGTAACCTCTCATCTTGAGGGACTACGATGCGTGGTATATCCTTAACATCCGTGCTATAGCACATTGGGCCTTTATCGATCGAACATCGATGCAGCCTTGCACATAATCGTACCTAAAATTCGATTTCTGAGTCCTTGAACCCGTCGCTTACAAGAGAACGTAGCAGAGCTACACAGTGTTCATCCTTGGCATAAGCCACACGGATGAGGTCATTGACCGGAGACGATAGAGTCGTAACATGAGCAAGTTCATAGCTAGGCCTGCGTGACAACTCATCAGCCGAAGCATTCTGCTTGACCGGCTTATACTTCACCTCGAAGTTGTATTCGGCAAAGAAGGAAAGCCAAAGATCCATTCTCTGAGAGAGGTGAGGCGACGGGGTTGCAGTGCGTAGTGACGTATGATCTGTATAGATCACAAACGGCTACGAGCCAAGAAGATGAACTCTGAATTTGACGAGGGCATACTTTATTGCAAGTATCTCGTTGTCATGAACAGGATAGTTCTTTTCAGCAGCCTTTAGCTGTCGGTACTTAAACGCAATGACGCGTTCCAGTCCATCAAAATCTGTCTGTAACAGAGCGCTGCCAACGGTAAAGTCAGATGCGTCACAGACGACACTGAAAGATCGATCAGAATCAGGCAAAGCCTAGATTGGCGCATGAAGGAGACTCTCCTTTACTGCTTGAAAAGCATCATGCTCCGTGCTAGTCCAGCACCATTTCACATTCTTCAAAAGGAGATGGATAATGGACGAGACATGTCTCCGCAATTCGCACTGTACTTGTGTAAGTAATTAGAAAGGCCAAGCTACTTACGTAAGTTCTTTTGGTTCTTTGAAACCGGCCAATCTACTATGTCTATTACCTTAGCGGGATCCGCTCGAAGGTCTCGCTTACCAATAAAGCACCTTAAAAAGGGAATCTCTTCTGCACTAAAGATGCACTTACATGCGTTGGCGTAAAACTTATTCGTGCGCATGCACTCGAGCACCCCTTGTAAATGGTCGAAGTGATTGTCTACATCCGACCGACCGTTCATAGCACGATAATGGGCAAAGGTGTCATCAAAGTACGTCTGTGCATATCCTCGATGAGGTTTGAACAATTGTGCTACAAGACGTTCGAAGGTAGCCGGGGCATTTGATAACCCTTGCGGCATGACAAGCCACTCCCAGAGCATACCGCTAAGAGTGCTGACCGCTGTCAGCGCAATTTCGTTCTCACGCATGAGCAATTGGTAACAACCATCGACTAAGTCGAGCGCACCGTATATTATGCATCTTACCATATTGTTCTGAAGAACATCCTTCCTCGTAATTGGTGTCTGATCCGAGAGGGTGGCCGCATTTAGCATATTGTAAGAATGAACAATGCACCACTTCCCATTGGGCTTTTTGACACAGAAGGTCAGTGTAAAATAGGGGAGATTTGCTCTCATGTACCATTCCTGCCGCGTGCTTTGCACCAAAGAAGTCGTCAATGACGTCACACTGTTCCTTCGGTAAAGGTCGCTGCCGTGTTAAGCAGTATTTAGTTCCAGGAACCAAGTCAATTTCATGACGTACACCTCTATCGGGAGGCAAAACGGACGGTGGGTTGTGACACACCACGTCCTAAAACTCCTTTACCAAAGAATAGAACAGATCAAGAGGATCCTTAAGGATCGAAGATCCACTACGGCCATCCAATGCCGCCTTTGTGTCCTCAAGGACAGACTCAATCGATAACGAGGATAAGTTCAACTCAATATCCGGCCGAATGACCACTAACTCGGATAATTCTCCTGCCTGTAAGGCTTGGCTAAGTTCGCCGTCCGACATTCGTCTAGTTCAAAGAGAGTATCCTAGGATGGAAGAGTATCAAGACTAATATTGCCATCAATCTGGCCAGTCAACCCATTGACAAGTGTATATAGTGTATTCTTACTATCATCAATTCGTGACTTCTTAGACGTTGGGCGCTTAACAGTTGCTACCCTACGCTAGGATAGTTTCCTTAAATGATTCTTTCGCCTCCTAGAGGTCAGGATAGTAGGGTCCTCGTGGTTGCTATCAATCTTACCACGCTCTATACGAGAGCTCATGTCTTGAACGGCATATGGTGAAGAGTTACGTAACTCGAGCACTTCACCCCGTGAATTTACACGTACCACTTCACGTACAGCATCCGGGTCTAACCCTGAATACTCTGACTTCTCGCCATCAATGTCATTACCGACATTTAGTGAGGTGCCACCTTGGCCGCTCTCACTCAATGGAATGTTACGTGCCACCCACTCACATTAGAGGAATTACATTCTTGATGTCTCGGCCCTAAGCCAACCATGCCTGCAGCATGCAGTGACTTAGTATCGCAACGAGTGTCGCTCAACGGAGTATAACTCCCTTCACACACGGTGAAAGAGCTCCGCTCAATATGGATGTCATTGACATTGGAGTTAATTAACTCTGACATACCTATGTCCAGCACATTGACATTCTCCGTCAATGGCTCGCGCCAATAGCGCTTTTGTTGCCTAGAGATGGTGGGTTTATGACTCTCGGAAGCTTCGCTAGAAACATTGCGCGTTGTGCCTAAGTATTAGACCTCCAATCAATCCATGACTCATGGCGTTCAAGCTAAGCCATACCCAGGATGCGATCATATCTCGAATCCAAATCGAGGACAAGACAGCGTTCAATGCTGTCAAAGTCCAAAAACTTCACACCTCAGTTCAACGGAACTTTGGGCACCGTGACGCGACTACCAGTAGCTAAAAGAACGGTAAATAAATCACCTTCATGCGCTTTAAGTGCTTCATCATATCGCTGACACCCCTCAAGTGAACGACGCCGAGCATGATTGCATGATGCTCCGGAGTCGATTAGGATATACCAATGCTTCTCAAAGCCTTTAACGTTCGCCTCGGCCACTAACATATCAGGATTGTATCCACGCTCTGTGCTGGCTAGTATAGAGCTCTGTGGGGATAAGTCCCATTTCAGTTTACCTCGTAGAGAAGTGACAGAACATAGTTCTACCCCAGTAGGGAACCCCGCGCCTGCTGGGTGTCGACGTTTCCCTGTGCCATACCAGACTTCTAATTGGGGCCGGGATTTCGACTCATAGGAGCCTGGTGCTGCTTGCGCAAAGGACAAGTGGGATGCAAGTGTTTAGTGCTTCCGCACATTTAACAGCGTCTCACTTCCTGTTGTTGCTTCGCCTTCATCTTCAGCATGGCTGAGATCTATCGGTTCAGACTAACAGTAAGCCGAAGTATTCGCTGAGGCTGCCCTCGCAAAGCTTGGGTTGTACCCATTCCAATCAAGTATGGCCGACTTAAAGCTGTGCTCAGCATTTTGAGCGATTCTCACTGCCTCTTCAAAAGTAAAGGGATGGACCCGAAAGACCTCTATCCTGGCAACGCCATTGCGAAGACCTTCCGTAAAGACAGTCACACAGAATGTCTCAGGGAGAGGATCAGACTGCATAGCAGCCATCAGAGTTCTGAACTCGTGGACATAGTCTGATAACTCATTCTTACGCTTCTTGTCAACCTTTCAGGGTAGACAAGAAGCGTGAGCGCACGCGATAAGCCCGGGTAGGCGGCGAGAAAACTCGCAAAAGGTCAAACTTGAGCGAACGCCATGTGAAAACAGCCAAGTTGACTGACGTGTTGCACGTCAGAGCCCACTCTATTGCTCCATAATTCAGCTTGGAGATAGCCAGCGAGACCCGCTGGTACTCCAGTGAGATTAGGCCAGAGCAAATGTCCATCTCAATATCACGGATACAGAGGGTAAGATTTCCCCCCTCCTTCCCGGAGAAATGTTAAACGTCCACCCGAAGGAGGCGAGGCTTAGCCTTTTCATCTGGCATCGCCACGTAGCGTGTTGTCATAGCCGAAGCTACTTGGTTTTTAATCTGCCCTAGGAGGGCCGTTTCATGCTGCATGAAGGTCTTGACTCGTGCATTGAGCACATCGGGACCTTGTGCAGCTAGAAACTCCACATACGCTGGGCCTACGGCCGCGGTCAGCTTATCAAGCGTGACCTTGTGGGCCTCAGAGAGGGGGTGTGGATTGCTCCATCCTCACAGAGGATCAGTCGTAACGACTCAGGCGTAGATTATCTACGAGTGCTACCAAGTGTAGCGGAGCTACACAGCTCCAAAATTTTATACAAGACTGAACGCGTAATGATCACCTTTAATTCATAGAACCCGATTCAGAGAGTCAACAAGCTCGAGAGCTTACGGTCCCTGTTTTAGGAGGACCAAACGATTCAAGAGAATCACAGCACAGAATGCTTAAGAGCAGCTACCTTTACAGGCGTTGCGAGCTCTTCTAATCAAGAGGCCTCGTAAGGCACGTGTCTTATGTTGGTCAACATGGGGACTGAACTTTATTTCTTCTTTTAACCTTAAAAGAAAACCTTAGAACAAAGTAATTAACCAACTCGCTAATATCCTAAATAAACCTCTTAAAAAATCTCGTAATCAATAATTGACAGACATCAGTCTTCAACATTGATACTTTGTTCAAATATCACTTTAAAGGGAGCCCCATCCCATGTATGCATCACACCTATTTTCGACTACCAGCCGACTTGTAACCCCGTTACACAAAAGCACTTTAATTTGAAAAAAGCTTGACATTGCTTTTTAATCAGTTACAGCTATCAACAACATGATTTATATAATAAACTTGTAAAAAATGGCTAGCTGGCACAATCAAGATAAAACATTAGTATTATATCATTCGTCACATGTGGTGCAAAACCGCAGGACAATAGCCTGAAATTTGCCAGCTAAAATAGAACAGACTGCAGCACTTGACGACGTCATTTCTACTACTGCCTAATTTTACATTGGACAATATCACGAGACATGGATACTTGTGTGCGACATCAAGTGGTTTGGCTTACCTGCACCACTATTGTGCTGTAACGGAGGTCACTTTTATCGGATTAAAGGAAATTTAACAATAGTTACAATCGCGTGTCGACAATTCACATCCATTATGCACTAAGTCATTTAAAGAACGGATCAAATGCGCTTGTTTAGTTCGATCCAAGCGCATATGTAAGGCAACTTGATCCTCTATCTCGATTTTCTAAAAAGAAAATAGTTCGGTCGATACCACGAAGATTCCGACACGTCGTTTACTCCGACAAATGTTTCGACAAAAAAAAGAATGTATTTTTGATATGGACGGTTTACAATCAGGGATGATATTAAATAAACGCTACATGCCTATTCACAGTATTTGATTTTGGCCTGTGTTGACACTCATAACCGGACGCGCGCCACGAACAAGAGAGGTGCAATCCTCGCTTAACCGTTCTACAGGAATAGACGTGATACTGTACAAGACACAGCTCTTCCTGTAGTATCTGTTGGCGGCTGCGATAACGAGGTGCGATCAAAGGGGTTATCATGGGTTGATGATTTTTCTTACGTAAAAGACTAACTATCAGATATGTACGTGTGGGGCAATTCGATCGGTCAATCACAGCATGCAATATTACAGTAGCGTCTATGAATTTAAACTTAGCAAAGAAGAAAAACTAAGTGGCCGTGCAGTAAGCTAATCAAGTGATAGTCCAAGTGTTGGCAGATGCTGTTTGACGTTGTTGATGACGTTCTGTTCTCTATATCAGTCCGGTGTTATTGTTGCAATCAGTTTTCTATCTCGTGTGCAGTCTTGCGTTTTTCTTGCCGACTTTGTTGTTGCTGTTGATGCTGATGTCGATGCCAATGATACTGCTGATACTGATGCTGTAAATACTGTTGACGCTTATGCTGTTGTTGTTAATTTTATAAGTGTTGATACTGAAGCTGTTGATGCTGATGTTGTTGCTACTGATATTGATGTTGATGCTGTTGATACTGGTGTCGATGTTGATACTGATAATATTAATGCTGATAATGATGTTAGGTCTGATGCTGCTGATACTGATGCTGCTGATGCTGATGCTGATGCTGATGTTGATACTGATGCTGTTGATGCTGATGATGATATTTGTACTGATGTTGATGTTGATACTGATGCTGTTAATAATGATGCTGACGATGTTTATAAAGATGTTGATGATGTTGTGTTGACGCTGATTACGCTGTTGACACTATCGCCATTTGAATATTCCGGTCATGTGCGACCCGTGACTGTCATGAAGAGATAGAAGGACGCTAGTTTTAACAGAATATGTCGCTATAACTAATTTTGCTCATCATCTTTTCCCTATTGACGCATACAAACTAAAACAAATTGCTTCTAACGAGTAGACATAGGCATTAACCGCATGCTTGTCAGTAATGTATTGTTAATTTTTAACTGAAAGTACTATTGATGTATCATTATTCATTTGATATGTTATGTGATTGTGTGTAGATGGATATGTGATAGCGTCGATTACAAGCAACGCATTGTACGACAAATTTCTTTCGTTCAAATTACCTTCTATGTGAGCAACGCGCATATGTTTTAATATCGCCCCTGCACCACGTGACAAAATACCTCGGTGGCCAAAAATTTCGTATACTCCTGCCTCTGCAAGATTTTCATACCTCATCACTTCTTCCTTATAATTCGCCGCCTCTCCATCAAGAGTCAACCCGTCCTCAAAAGATCGCTTTATGAAGGCAACGGTCGGTTTAGAATCGAATACTTGTTACGGGGTGAGCCCGTTACATATAAATTGATAATTTCGTATCATTTTTGTGAACATTATCTATTTAAATAATTTTCAATTGACATTACTCGTAAGGAGGAAGATTCAAGGAAATTACCCCTGAGGGCAATATTTCTTTGATAGGTTGCTCCACCTGATGGTTGATGTTCACGGTAAATCAACCAGATTAACCACCAATCGCTTCTAGACGCGCGCACTGGGTGTTAAGCAAGAAATCCACATAGGAGATTGTAGTTTAATATAGTTAGCTCAAGACAAAAGTTGGTTATAAAGAAAACATAATTATATTTAATACAGTTCTTCTTTTTCCCTTAGACAGAGATTTCGAGATCTGCCTACTTCACTGCGCTTCCTCACGCCACGTGTGCGTGACGACATGTGCACAAAATCTTGTGTTAAATTGACACAAGGCTTGCCCCGTTACAAAACCTGCTGCCGAGGAGCTCCGCACATCCAAATACGCGGCTCGCTAGTTGACCATTTCTACCACGCCACTGATAGGCCACAAAATGCAGTTTTCCTTCAATTATTTTGACGCGTGAATTTTTACCAACTTCTTGGAATATTAGTATGAATAAGTTACACAAGAACTGTTAACTGGATCTGCTCTTGGTCTCTTCAATCAGGATTCGACTGCAAAAATTCGATTTTCCCAGCGCTTATTCATCTCGATAAGGCCTCAAATTTCAGCCGCTTGGTACGTGATAGTCGCTTGATTTTTTGTGTTGCTTTATGTCATATTCATTGCTCAAATTGTTTGTAATTTTTGCTTCCACGTGGTTCACTTCACTAAGTTTCATTGTCCACGTCATCATAACCGCTAATTGGCTCTTCGAAGGGGACACGCATTCCTCCAGTCACTTGACGGCGAGAGCACTTATATTAAGCAATTAAAATTGTGGGAAGTGGCGGATGAAGCATGCTGAATAGTCGTCGAGGACACGTTGGTCAACATTAAATCTGCTGACATTGAGTTTGCTGCATGTGCTGAACATGAGCGTCTTAACCCTTGAAATTTTCTAACGAGACTTCGTGTCGAATACACACAGGCTCGATATATGTGCTATCTCGTTTGCGCCCCATCCACTCAAAACGCGCGCAATCTTCTGGTCTTCATTTTTCGTATGAATGTCATACGAAAATGCTTTGATCGTAGCTGTCAGATTCTACGCGCCTCGGTCGAAGATCCATTGCGCACTAAAATGAGGATTTTCATTCGCGTGTTGGACTCCCCCGCATCTAAACGAGTATGACGTCAGCTCACTTTCCACACCTACTCTCTTTGATGAATATTTCAGAATCCTGTTCACGTAGCTATAGACCGCTGGGGAAAGAATGTTTTAGGGTTCAGAAGTCTTTTCTTTATTAATTCTAGCTCCAACATGGCATCTACCTTTAAGAATCCCCGCAGAAAAATTAAGGCTGTAATTGCAGGATCTGAAACACCAATCTTGTCGTTAAGTTGTGGAATCGTTGGAAGGCTTAAGGGGGAACGCATAAGCATGACCACAGCGATGGCGTGAACTAGACAGGTTGGAAACGTTTTCAAGTCGGGCAATAGTAAAAAAAACTTTGTCTTCGGAAGTTTTGAAGCGAATGAACTGAACATATAGTACTGGCGCTAACGGACAGATCTTGCTTGATGATCAGTGATATATAAGACGCCTAATCGAAGACATTCCCCTTTGGGCACACAAGTGTAGTGTCCTGGTAGTCCGCCGAACTCGTGTCAATCGAGTAAAAGGTTTCCATATCTGACGAAAGATCATCTTTCTCATATAATGCAGCTTTATTTATGAGCCCTTAGTTCACTCTTATCAAGCAGCGCCTTTCCAGAGTGCGCGCCATATCGAGTAGATTGTCTTTCATAATTGGTATTTGTGTCGTGAAAAACCCGAGCAGCCACTTCTTGACTTGTCTGTAATAGGAAACCATAGAATTCTTCGTCAGAAATTCTCCATTGTTGCACTTGATTTAGGCGAGGTGCATGGCGAACTTCTCCATAACTGCGACGAAACAGGCACCAGACGGGTCACTGAGGATGGATGCGTTCAGCTGGTCGACTGTGACGGACTTTGACGCGAGGATTTCTTGAAGCTGTTCACTGCCATAGACATCGACGACTTATTGTTGGCTGGCACCAACGACTGAATGCTCATGTTCCCGTGTGATGTCTGGTTATCGAAGTGTACGAGCGTAAAGTAACGTTTATATCCAGATCAATGCACCTAATGACTTAGCCTTCGTATACTGCGCAGACACAGACATACATCAACATAAACCTCAGTGATTCCGTTTTCGTAAAGATTACTTTGCAGTAGCGTATGGATACAATATTATGAGATTACGTTAATTGGTAATTCATTACCAAGCTGCAAAATTTGTCGAAATCTTTTACAATATGCAACATAGTATGCGTTTCACTAGGCATTTGTATGGCGATCACATATATGTTTGGCTTCCTTCCGGCAACATATGTCGGAATGGTGTCGGAGCAAATAATCCCTACCCCCCAGTGTCCGGTATGCTAAAATTGCTATATAAAGGATCATGGATTGGCCACAATCAAGTGACAATCTCAAATTAATCCACCGTCGTATACTGAGGGCAAAAAATCGTTTGTTGTAGTAGTGATTTTATTCACCAATAGGCGCATTGCGATAAGCACACAGGCTCAGGAAGATACTAATCTGGTCACATTAATTAGGAGAGTACGGTGCAATGATCGCGCACCGACCGGAGTCTACTGTGCTGGTTCATGTACTCACGCTATCCGACCCCATAAAAAAGCCTTTCTCTGGACGACAATGCCAATAGATTTCGAGATGGAAGACATAGATATCTACAAGTCGAACGAGCAAAACGTTACGGTAGAGAGCGTACCTTTTAGGCTAGAGGGAATTCCACAGATTTCGGAGAGAGTAATAGGTCTGCTATGGGTTGGTACGACGATCAAAATGGATCATCCAACATAGAACATCGCCTGCGCTTTCAGCATTGAACACTTGACGCACGCTCTGGCTAGGTGCTGATCTACAGAAGACTATTTTGGCGACTGGAAAGTGTTTGTAATGAGTAAGAAACATAAAAAAATATGGAGTAGCGATCGAAGCCATTTAGCAGGTTTAATGATGCTCCACACACCTGCGAATCAACGGCTGACACTGCAGCACAAGCAAAGCTGACGGTAGAAGCAGGTGACACCAGCACGAATGACGGATCGGCAGACATAATTTTTTAGCGGTCGAGAGTATATCCGGTCACAAAAAGGAGAACGACACACGCGGAGGTGTCTCATGTGCCCGTTTGTACCCAGTCTCGTCGACTTAATAGCCGCCTGTTATAAAACACAGAACTATTCAAACGTAGTCATGCTCTGGTGGGCTGGTCCAAATGTCCATACTTTACTGATGTAGAGACTTTAAGCGCGCTCATCGAAGTAGGTGCGGACACACGCGCTGAATTGTCCACATTATCAGCCGCCACTTCACGGAAATTAATATTAATAGAGTTTGTTGTAGGAGATGCAAATGCAGCCAAGTAACAATTTAGGCGAATTCTATGGGCGTCATTGCACATGAGTACGTAGTGTATAGCTAATTGAGGCTGAGAATGCGGATAGATGCGGCGTTTCAGAAAGGCGAGGCATTGCAGGGCGCCTATTCGGTCATTAGTACTGAAAAGCGTCGCGTAATTTGTAATTGTTTACACTTAATACAACAGACATATGTGGGACCAATTACTTAGCTTTAGTACGGGCACGTTCAACATGTAAAACCACAACCATATCCGTCATGTTATATCAACTGGACGTGCGGGAAGTTGCAACACAGCTACCGGATAAGTACGGCGATGACCGTGATGTGGGCGGAATGACTCGAAGCTTGACGGGACCGATCAGCAGCTTGGGACGCTTACAGGACGCCTCGAATAGGAATCTTAATATCATGGCTACCTCATCCAAAAGATCGATGGGCTTACAAAAATACAGTCGAAGCCCTGCGCATTATGCATCGCAAATAACCAATACAAGTTGTACGGCACTTAATATCCGATTGATGTAGTTTCTAAAAAACGACTCTGCCAGATCATCGAACCGGAATGTGTTCGAATAGGGCGGGTAGATGGGGGCAGCAACATTCGACATAGCTGCCAATATCTCTTGAGATACATCGATGAGCCACAGCTTCTTATAAGAGCTTCAAAAAGAGAGCTTTATCATAACTACAGATCATAGACTATAGCTTAACAGATGAGTTGTCGAGACTGCGGCGGGAAATGTCATGGTGGTCGAGGATTTACGATGAGGTTATCGCAAGTTATGCTCGAAAATCGGATCAACTACTAGTGATATGATGATACTTGAGGCATCACGGTTCCAAATTATGCCAATAGTATCAAACTGGCCACTGCTCATTTCACGAAGTGACGAGAAGATGGGACACACTGACTGTAAAAATTAGCTCGATGGTTTAGGTCGCGATACCACCCAGCTGAACGTCACACGCCTTCTCAACCAATGCGTGATATGGAAAATGCGTTTTGCCACGAATCTCATCTATGACACTTTCCCGAAGTGGCGACCAGTAACTCGCTCGTCATGCCTGCTTCCGCACAGAGTCGACCTTGGGCCGGCTCTAAAGTTTCTCACACTTTACAAACCAATTTACACGGATCAACATGGATCTACAGTAGACCGTATCCCATTCAATGCATTGTAATTGTCATTGCCGATCAGTTAAAGCTACCCAAGCTATCGTCTACATGTCCTTCAATAGACCAAACGTCGCTTTGCCAGCGGCTCGAAAACGTTGGTTCTATCTACCGATGAACGACTAGGGGACGCAATATTGATAGGAGGACAACGCATTATGCGACGGTTTGTATGAGAGTTTTAGTAGGTAGATCACACAGCATGAAACTACGTCTGACGATGACGAAAGAATTGACTGCGACAAATTGGCGTCAAATTGGGCGGCTTTGAAGTCCAAATAGTAATTAGAGACGCAGATTCCTCATTTGCCGGCAATAAGTTTGTACGTTGAATTGGCAGCGGTTCGCCCAGCCGGCACCGGACACCTTGCTTTGGTATATTAACAGGTTCACAATTCTGTAACAGCTATTCACGATTTTAGACGAGTAAGCCTTTGTGCACGACATGTTGATGGACGGAGGAAGCTCTCATCGGCGGTTTGACTGCAGTATTAGGATAGGACAACTGAAAAGCTTACCCACATTTTGTTCGACAGATGGTCAGTCAATTGAATCTTTATCATTACAACCAGAACTTTTGCCATGGTGGAAAAGGAGACGCCCGAAATTGCTTGCCAGCTTAGCATTTTTAAAACGGGAATCTGCTTAAGTTCGGCATCGTAAGCGGTAAAAGCAACTGGGTCTACACATGGCGTGTGCTTTATTTTGAGATCACGAAATTGCTGCGTTGATAGATGGAATGCATACACCATATCAACGCCATACTTGGATGCGTCTAATGTTGCTAATTGAGAACGACACATACAAATATTCTTACGAAATTAAAATTCAGTAGAATGTTTGGCGGGTTCTATTCCTTTTATTCTAGGCCCCTCATAACAAAAATCCGGGGTCACAAACCTCAATTAGTTTAAAGGGCCAGTCCGCTGTAGACTCTGCATCCCCAATTTTGTTAAATCATAAATGGGCAGACACGTACAGGTGGCCTTCTAAGTTCGCAACCTCGAGGATCGACCACGCTATGACCTCCGGTGGTAATTCGTCAAACGACAAAAACAAATACGAAACTTCGTCAAAATCAAAGACAAAATGAAACGCCAACTAGTAAAGTCTCGGCGACGGGCCCCAGCATGACGGTGTCCATAAGCATGGTGTAACTAAGAGACGTATGTATCTACTACCGAGGAGGATAGCGAATTGAAAGGGGTCAAGACGGTATTGCGGACCGTCTGTCATCTGAAGTACATTGTCAGGTCGTACGAGCATCCTGAATACTTTTTTTAAAACTGCGATACCTACTACCCCTTCTGCCTCGACTACATCGAATTATGCAATCTATCGCGCCGGAGTCTCCGTTCATCAAGCTACGGGATTGCAAAATAGTCTCACAAGGTTATGAGCATAAAAGTGCGTATAAATGTACTTATTTTTACCGAGCTGATGGAGTGAGACCTTCACAGCAGATCGATGGGATGTTACATAGAAATTGCATTGCGAACAGAGTGTTACATGGTGCAGATAAGGCCAAATCGTGACCAGTATAAAGGATGCTACAGCTTAATCACATCTGATTTTAGACGACACAGCTGGTGAATGCGCATACTTTGGGATCGCCCAAAAGAATTCGAGAGGAAGGCATCAAAGGCTATTTATTAGACCGTTACGGTATTTTACAAAACTAATCAATGTTTTTATTCGTACCGTGACCGAAGAATGGGTGCTTATAGCTGAGTGGGTATTCGTACGACTACTGCCACCAAATTGAATTAGCTAGTAGACATTCATGTATTTAATAAAAACCAGAATGAGAGTAAGTCGTCAATTTTGGTGACGATTGCCTATTTGATCAAGACGGATCAGCTAATCCTTGTATTAAATTTGCTGCTTCCGGAAACTGTAAACATGGGGATAGGAAGAACCATCGCATTTTGTAAAGGACGCAATCGTTGTGGAATGCACGCGGTATATTCATGGGTCAATCACGAAAACTAACAACGGCGCAATTGGGCAATCATTACGATTTGTCTGCGGACTCAGCACTGTAACCAATGCCCAGACGTTAAATAAACAGCCATATAAAATTTTGTGTAGTCCATTCAGGTTGTAGAGGCCATCATATCACGCAGTATAGGAATTTGGAGTTTTTCGTACAACAGGGGAGCGGACTGAATGAGAGATCAGCGTATACCCATTTATACCCCATCGACATGGCGTGGAGTTTAGGCAGAACAAGACTATAGCAAATCAAACCACAGAAAATTTATAAAGTCTCATCTTCAGCGGCACTTATCGCCTAGGGGTGCTGAATGACCTGTGCGTCATATATAGTGCTTTCTTTTCCGGTATTTCACGGAGCTTATGTTTGAGTCTTCGCTCAAGGATACATATGGGCACAAAGTGACTGGACCAAATTGCTTAAATATGATGTATTTAGGGATGCAGCGGTTTCCATAGTCCCTGCCCTAGCGTCGTATAAAATTCGATTTTTGAGGAAAAGGGTATGCCGCCTTTCTCTGTCAAAGCTTTAATAATCCAGCTACGGAAAAATGAAACTCGGATGATGTCATTTGTTAAAAACCGATCACTTTCTGCAGACATATGCTTCAGTACTCGTCGAACAATTACATGAAGTATATCCCTAGCTCATAGGCGACACACAACAATTTCGTTTTAGATGAGACCGGATGCGGATAGCCGTCATGGTGATAATGGCTCAGATGACCAAGCCACGTGTAATAGTGATGTAAACGCAGATGATAGGAGGCATACAGTAGAGTCTTCGCAATTCAATATTCTCTAAGCTGTTATACTCCTTTAATTAAATGAAAAATGTCGAGCACTATGTCGGGCTCCGTACAAATATTAGAACAATCTCTTAGTTATTATTATTAAAGCCAGAGAATTTTTTTGCCATATAAATAGGAGATTTATTGGTACACACCCACCCTTTGATGCGTACACACCCTTTAAAATCGAAGCCCCTGCATTAAGTACCATAACTCTTGTAAATGGTGTGGTACGGGCGTGACTAGAAGACCGAAAGAGACCGGACGGAGCGAAGAGGCTTGAGGAGCGGGGCAGAGAACACTTGCTCGGAAGAAGGAGGATTCGAAAGTGATTGATTCATAGGTCTTAACTCTGCCTACCCTAGACTGCATCCAATCACATGGTGCATCTAATCAGCCTGATTTACACGCGTCCAATCATCCTACGCGTATAATCATCTCTGAGGTAATTACCGACGTATAAACTATCCCGTAATAACTACGCTATAAGTTCGGATTGTATCGGTAACCCTCAACACGCCTCCTCAATGCGAACACGCCGTCATCTCCTTGTGGCGTGGCTTGTGAAGTCACTTCGTCATGATGTCCGCTAACATCACCGCAGTCTCGCAGTACTTGAGCTTCACCGCGCTTGACTTCAACGCGGATGTGATGGTACTTGATGTCAATATGCTTGGCGCGGCCGTGGTTGACCAAGTTCTTCGTCATCTCGGTACACGACTGATTGTCTTCATAGATCATGAGCTCCGGTCCTTCTTCACTGGCAGCCGTCATGATCTCACAAAGCAGACGATGAACCCACTTTCCCTCTTTGATCGCCAAGCTGAGTGCGATGTATTTAGCTTCACTCGTGGACAACGAAACACTTGGCTATTTCTTGCTGCCCCAGCATACTGGCACACCAAGTAGTATGAACATGTACCCCGAAGTTGACTTGCGGTCGGCAAGATCACCAGACCATTCCGTATCCAAGTATTCACGGAAGTCGATCTTGCTGTTTGGCTTGTAGCAAATCTCATGCGTCTTGGTGCCTTGCAGGTATCGTAGGATACGCTTGACCGCAACCCAGTGTTCTTCTTGGGGATTCTTCATGAATTGCGACACATAGCCCACGGCGAACGCATTGTTCGAGCGCGTTGCAGTAGTCAGGTGCATCAACGCACCAACAGCTTCGCGAAAAGGGGAATCGACCTTTATGGCTGCATCACTTGAAAAAAGTCGAGAGCTCATGTCGACAGGACTTGCGACTGCCTTTCAATCATCCATGCCAAAGCGCTTGAGTATGTCATCTACATACCGACGCTGAAATTGTGCCACGTTTCCATCTGCGCCATCTAAAAGCTCGATTCCAAGCACAAATGAGTACTTGACGCTGTCAGTCATGTCGAATCGTGTCTTCAGGTCGGTCTTGGTGCGTGCAATTAGCTCGCATGAGCTACCGGTGATCAACACGTCATCCACATACATCATCAGCAGCACGCATTGCCCTTCCTCAATTCTTATGTAGAGACACGGGTCGACGCTTGACGCTTGGATTCCAATAGAACACACGAACTTGTCAAAAGTTGTCTTCAATACGCGCGACGCTTGCTTTAGTTCGTAGGTTGACTTTACAAATTCCAGACAATCGAAGAACCCCTCAATTCCACGCCTTTAAGGATGACGCAGAACACTTTTTCCTTCATGACGCCACACAGGAATGCCGTCACCACGTCAAGTTGGTTGATGGTCCATCCGAAATACTTAGCAACTGCATACCATGCGCAGCGTCACGTACTTGACCACGGGCGAGAACGTTTCCGTGTATTCGGTTCCGTACAGTTGCTTGAAACCCTTTGTCACAAGACGCGCCTTGTACTTTCAATTGATCCGTCCGCTTTGCGCTTGATCTTATGGACCACTTCGTTCCAATGGCGCGATGTCCTTTAGTCAGCTTAACTGCGCGGAACACTCCACGAAGTCGCATCGACTCGAGTTCCTTTTAGATGGCTTCACGCCATTGCACTTGATCAGGACCTCTCACCGCCGCTTCAAAAGTCGATGGCTCGGATAAGTCTACTGCTGTTTCGATAGCGTTTGCTTTAGCTCGCCAAATTACAGGCGGAGTTGATGCATCAGCATTCTTCGTTTCTTTATCTTCTTCATGGTGGACCATATAGTTATCTGGCGCACTCGATTTTTCTAGTCCAGGCCGTTGACGCACTATGCGCGTGGGTGGAGCTGGTACTTCTATATCATTTAGACGACTCTTGCGCTTGCCTAATTGTTGTACTACGGTTGACCCGGCGCTTCATCATCCAGCTTGAGGGAGTCGAAGTAAAGGTCATCGGCATCTTCATCGGTGGTTGACGGATATACTCTAAAGGCGGACTCGTCAAATTTGACATCGCGACTGATGGCCACCTGCCCCTCCTTGATGTCATAAACGCAATATGCTTTGAATGCTTCTTCGTAGCCCAAGAATATCTCACTGCGAGCCTTAGGATCCCACTTGAGCCGCTTCTCCTTCGGTGTCAGTATGTAATCCTGACACCCGATTATCCGCATGTGCTTTACACTTGGCTTGGAGTTGTGGACGATCACGAACATAGTCGGGTGCAAAACCTTAAGCGACGGCAGACGGTTCTTGACGTTGCTTGCCGTCATTGCTGCTTCGGCCTAGAAGAACTTTACTAGCCTAGTATGGTGAAGCATGTTGCGACCTATTGTGACGATGGTTCGAATGGCGCGCTCCTCCGTGCCGTTGGTCTGGTTTGCATATGACACTGTCGTCTGCTGCTCAATGCATTCGTCTCCGCATAATTCTTGAAGTGAGTTGGTTGCAAACTCGCGGGATTCGTCGTGTCGGACGAGCTGGACCTTCTTACCAAAATGTGCTTACACCATCTTGATGTATCGTGTAATGTAGTTTTCACTCTCCGACTTCACACGTAGAAAGAAGCCCTTCATGCATCCACTGGCTCCTCCCACGATCAGCAGTAGATACTTGCTGCCACCCAGAAAATTCATCTCCTTGGGTCTACAGATGTCGACGTGAAGTAGCTCAAAGGTGTCGTATTTACGCTTGTCTTGGTTGCGTGTGAATGGTTTCGGACCATCTTCCCTTGTTGGCATCTTCAACATGCGCTTGATCCACATGATTTAAGATGTACCTTTACATCCTTGATCATGTTCGTGGTCACCATTATGTGAAGCACATGAGCGAGAGCGTGTCCCATCTGCGCATGTAAGTCGACACCGTTGTTTCCGCTTGTTGTCGCATTGGCCTATCGATGAGCAGTGTGAAGCCATTTAAGTTCATCCACAAGATCTGCTGTTGCCACCACTTGTTTCCATCCTTTGCAAGGGACAAATAATTTGGTCCCGTCGAACACCACTTGGAACTTGCCGTGCTTGTTGATCTGCAGTACCGAAAGCAGATTCTTGCTCATACTAGGTACATAAGCACGTTCTTGGTCTCGATTTCGCGCTTTGCTCCGTCGTACAGAACGACCTTTTCAAAGATAGTTCCAAAACCCTTGATGGCCACTTTGTTGCCATCCACCACCAAGATTTAACCGTCGTTGCGCTTATTTAGTCTTTCAAATCTAGTCTTGTCGTGGAATATGTGGTGTGTTGCACCACTGTCGACGGCCCACATTCCGGACGCGTCCTTCTTCACTATGAGTCCACACTACAACGAAACTGCAAAAGCTACTCGGTCGTAGTCGCTGTCTTCATCATGATATTGTACCTACTGGTCATTGTTCGCCTTGCGTCCACGACCATAGCCGCCGAGTTGAACTCCTCGACTTCCATTCTTCTTCTTGGCCCAACAGCGATCCACGGTTGTGCCCCACCTTCTCACAGTTGGTGCACTTGTATGGATCGCGTTCAGTGTTGAAGGCATTGGCTGCATCTACAATATTGACCATCGTCGCTGTTGTATTCACCTTTTCCCCTTGGCGCTTGGCGTGCTCATTCGTAAGCTCCTTCACCACATATATAGTACGAAGCTCTCAGCAGCTCATCTTCAAGTTCAGAACAACGTTCTCAAAACTATCAGGGAGACTTAGCAGCAGGCAAATTGCTAATTCCTCGTCCTCCATCTTCGCACCGATGATACTAAGCTTGGCGGAGGTGTTCAGGACCTCGTTGCAGTGATGCATGACGTTGGCGCCTTCATCCATCTTCATGCTAGAGAGTTGACGCTTGAGGTCGATCCTTCCGGCTTCCTGAGATCCACCGTATAGCACCTTCAAGCGTTGCCAAGCAACCCACGCTTCCTCGAAGTTGTCGACCACCTGGTGGTAATCCGCACCCATGCGCAGCAACATTATTCCGAACGCGATGATGCTGGTCTTGACGTAGTCGTCCTGCGCCCGAGGGTCCACGAACGTCGGGGAGCTCTACCGGTTGATAGCGTGTCAAACTGACTTTGTCAGAAACACGCCATATATGTATCGACTCCAAGTCGAATAGTTGTCCCCATCAAACTTATCGATGAGAGCGTTCAAGGATGCGTGGCTGGCAGAAGACATTGCGCTTGGGCTTCAAACCCGATGATGTTATGGCACGGGCGTGACGAGAAGACCGAAAGAGACCGGAAGGAGCGAAGAGGCTTGAGGAGCGGAGCAGAGAACACTTGCTCGGCAGAAGGAGGATTCAAAAGTGATTGAAGCATAGGTCTTAACTCTGCCTACCCTAAACTGTATGCAATCACATGGTGCATCTAATCAGCCTGATTTACACGCGTCCAATCATCCTACGCGTATAATCATCTCTGAAGTAATTACCGACGTATAAACTATCCCGTAAAAACTACTTTCTAAGTTCGGATTGTATCGGTAACCCTCTACACCTCTCTATCTAGCTACTGTACACTTGTTCATACGAAATGCCACATAAACATTCTCTGCTTTGTGTACACCCCTTCCTAATACATGCATCCTTTGTGTCAGCACGTAGCCTTGCGTATGACTTCTGCTCTCATTATCCGGCATCCCCCCTAAGTGCCCATAATACTACAATTTCCTTTAATCTAAATAGCGTCCAGAACAATGTCAACAACGCTTGAGATGCGAGAAGCAATGAATCCGTACGGCCGCGTGAGCTTCTGCAGCGAGAATTAAAGAGGCACAGCATGTGGTCTCAACACACACATGTACGCACACGTACACGTACAGGTACACACTGTAGATGAACTGTAAAGGTGCGTTCGCTAGTGGTCATTAGGTTTCCCACTGGTCGACATCAGAATCGAAGTGGCGAGAAAAAAAAGAACAAGTACCGGCAATATACGCACTGTAGTGTTGTCGGGAGGGATACCACTACCCGACGGCGTGTGCAGTTAGCGTTGTAAAAATTCTCGACGCAAAGGTGAGACGACAGAAAGTAGTAATTGTTGGCGAACGCTACTACTACTATTTAGATATTCGCGTGATGATTTATTTTTTTCACCTTCATAAACATGCTGAGCTTGTTGTCAAATTATAAATGTTGCATAATGTATCCGATACAGATTCCTTTTCTTGTCTGTTAAACGCAGTGGTGCGAGTCACATTTGGTCAGACACAGACCTTGAAACACAAGAGGCTGTAAATGCAGGTGACAGTACCTAATCAGATGGCAACCGAATCGATCAGATCCGCGTCGAGGCCACGCAGTTGCTCAACTCAGTGGCCACACAGCTTCATCATCAGGAGCAATTGGTGATTGCCACCTTTTTATCCTTATGTGAATCATCATCACACGCTCTCTCGACACATTACGTGTACAAACACAATCGTCCGCGAATCTTATACCTCTGCACAAGCAGTTTTTTAGATCCCTGCAGCTAGTCAAGTGCTGTTGCTGAATAGTCAAGTCTTAAGTGGCGATCAAACGGTACAAGATAGGTACAATACACAGACTTGGCAAAAAAATCACTTACTTTTTGTGGTTAGCTTCTGTTCGTATGCTTGCAATAGTTCGATCAGGCAAGAGTTAAAAACGAAGACCTAATGGTGATCCCGTCCACTCCCTCCACTGCGCCTACTCCTGCTATCGCAGCGAGGTCACATCTCGTTCGGTCACGAATATGCACTAAATTTCGGTTTGATGTACACTCGCTTTCGCGCGGTGTAACAATGGAGCCAAGATGGATCATTGTATACGGTCGATCAGAGAAATGCTTTACCGGAAGTTTTGCTTGACATCATGGATAAAACCCCGCATCTTCTGATTGAGGGGCGATGGAAAGAGTGGATGTTTGCTGGGCTGTACATGGTGCACAACCGGATCATTGAGGTGTGTATTTTTTTGATATGGTTGCAGCACACTGACACTTAGTTAGCGTCAGCACTTTAGACCAAGAAGGTGTCGGTACGTGGACTTTGGACAACAAGAGTATTGAAGTTCAACTGCAGTGTCTGTGCAGACAGTATACGCGTGGTGTTGATGCAAATGCATATGGCTGCTGCACCACGATCTTTTGAGGAACAACAAGAGATCGAAGCTTTGGATCTCAACCCGCTCAACAAAATCAGTAACAGGTATGCTTAAATACTTGACCTAAAAATTATGACCATCTATAAATTAGGGGAAATGGTAGTATTAGGGGCACTTATGGGGGCTGCCGGATAATGAGAGCAGAAGTCATACGCAAGGCTACGTGCTGACACAAAGGATGCCTGTATTAGGAAGGGGTGTGCACAAAGTAGAAAATGTTTATGTGGCATTTTGTATGAATAAGTGTGCAGTACCTAGCCTGAGAGGTCACGGTACTTAAGAAGGGGCCTCAATTTCAGGCATCAAAGGGTGGGTGTGTACATATAAAGCTCCTAAAAACATCAAACTACTGCCGAAGGATGAATACAAAAAAATATCCGGATGCTGGTCCTTAAGGGATTTTTGCTAATAATTTCTTACCTGATCCTGCATCTTCTGAGTCATCCATGAGAACTCATCTCCAGTCTCCTGCTGCAACCAGAAATCCTTGAGCTCTGCAAGCATCGATGCAGCATTCTGAAGCGGGACGGAAGGTGCGGCTACGCTATTCTCCTCCTTGATGTAGCTGCCACGCACTGATTTCGGCAATTGAACGCGCTCGAAAATCTCTGCCTCTGTCGGAGTTTAGCTCACCTGCTCTTTGTCGAGATAGTTGAGCAGGAAGTCCATAGTCATTGAGTTGCGATAAAGCTGTTGAATTTGTCCCTGAAGGTCCGCAACGACCGCATGCGGGAAGTCCACGTTGGCGTTTGTAAAGTTGTCCATGTTGGAGGCGCAAGATTTGCATTTCGTAAAGCAGTTGCGAATGCACTCAGACTGCACATCCAGAGTCCATGCCGCATGCGCCAGCAGAATCGCCTCGAAGACGTTGATCTTCGCTGATTCCGGCTAATTGTTCTCAAGGTTATCCAGGAGCTGGCGGTTCAAGCGCCTGCAATAGTATGCCTTGAAGATGCGCATAATTCCATCGTCTCAGGGCTGCATATTGCTGGTCGCATTTGGAGTCAAATACAACAGTGTTGTATTCTGCAGTGATTTCGGTGTCTTCCAAATCCTCCTCCTTGATGTGCGCGAAGCAATTGTCGAGGATAAGAATGGCCTTGTGACCGGCAACGTGTTTGGAGAAGGCTTCCGATCATAGTTTGAGCACGTCGCGATTCATCCACGCTTTCTTGTTGGCGTGAAAGGCAACGCCTAGGATTCTGCGGTCCACGTTTTTGAAACAGCGTGGTTATAAGAACTTTCCGATGACCCACAGCGGAAACCTGTCGGATCCGTCTGCGTTGCTGCATATTGTCATCGTCATTTTCTCTTTGCTCTGCTTCCAACCGTCCAGATGGTGTGTCGAAAGTGATGAATCGTCCTGCAGTCAGTAGAACAGGTCGGTCTTTGAATGCTGTATATATCGGCAGCGTTGCACTGTTCCAATTGAGCGCGGATTTTTGGCAGGCGCTCCTCCACTACTTCGACGTCGATGGATCCGCTTTCGCCAAAGCGACGGTGCATGCGGATGCCGTGTCGATTTTGAAAGTTCTGCAACTGATCGATTGATAAGGCGGGTGCACCTCATCCTTGACGGTTGGATACAGCGTCTTCATGAAATGTGCCGCTTTCCCCTGGATAATGTGCTTGCTGATGTTGACAACACCCTGATACTCAATAATATACTGAGCAAGCGCCGTTTCTACTTGCTAGTACGAAACCGCACGCTGTCGTTTGGATTGGAGGGCTGCATCGCTCTCGGCTGGACGTAAACGTGCTGTAGAACGCTTCAGGTTGCTGCTAATTATCCCTTAGGTGACCGTGACTCCATGCTCATCCAGAATCTACCGACACAGAGCTTCTTGGGTGAGGTTTGGACGTGTCTGCTTCTCCATGTATATCACCTTGCGGAGGATGTCTGTGAGGGTATGACCTTTAACGACCACGTTGGAGGTGAACACGTGTATCCCCCTTTGCTTCAACCCTATCCCCCAACTCTGCTATTTAATAATCGATAGAATAAAAAATGCCCCATCTGATCACGAAAATATAAAAACTCGTCCTAGTATACTCAAGTTAATGTAGTACACATAATCCACACGTCCTAGTATAAACAAGTTAATGCGGCACACATAAACGACACGTTTTTAATCAGTTTCGTTTTTCCATTTTACGGCCGTGGCCAACCCCCGCCCTGTTTGGGGAGCCGCAGAGAGGGTTCTGCCGCGGGCGTGCTGCGCTTGCAGCCACCAGTTGCAGGCGCAGACGCGGGATATAAGTACGTAAACGCGTCTTCGTATCATCGGTCACGGCCGTCAACACAGTCCGTCGGTGCTGGTGTACTTTATATTAATGCTAATAATTTTGCTTTTGTTGTTGCTATTGTTGATGCTGCAACTGCTATTTCTGATGCTGCTGTTGTTGTAGGTACTGCGGTTGCTGTGGTTGTTTCTTACTTGATGCTGCTGCTGTTGCTGCTGCTGTTGTAGGTGTTTCTGCTGCTATCAATGTTGTTCTACCTGTCGGATTTCATTTCCGCGCTCACAAGCGTTTATGCGTCGACGTGGCCCGTCGCCATTCCGCGGTGGGCGACGTCAACGCTTGCCAAGTCCGTTCTGACGCCGGCGGAGTTCGAGTCGCAGTCGGACTCCAGGTCGCAGTCGAAAAACGAGTCGTAGCCACAGCAGCCACAGATAAAGATGCAGTCGAGTGTGGCAGAGGTAAAGGCACAAGATGCAGTCGTTGTAGTGTATGGGGTTGCGTGTACGAATTCCCGCAACACGCGCGTGCTGGTGCTCAAATGACGGACAGTGTAGTTGTGCGTGTGTGTGGCTATAAAAAGTCGAGTGTGGAGCTGCTTCTACCGAGCTGCGTTTACGACTGTTGGAAAGGTTTATAATAACGACGGGATAATAGCAACTTACACTTTGAGTTGCCAGCACCAATTGTGAGGGGTTAGAGTAGGTTGCATCGTGCTCATACAAATTGCGTTGAGAACCATTATAACCAGAACCAGATTTCATACCCCCCAATGTGCAACCCTTAAGTTGCTTCTAACCGTGGGTGCTCCATAAGCGCGGTTCACATGCGTACCAATTGAACCACACTGAGTGAAGGTGACTTAGCGACGACTGATTTCTGTGCTTTGTAGATTTGCTGAAGTTTCATCCTCCTCTCTGTTCTTGTTTTTTTCCTTGAAGGTTGCGCTTCGACGAGCTTATCGACTAGCCCATCCATGCGCTCGTCTAGGCGTCTTGCATGTCGGATAAAGTGATCAATGATAGAAGATTGGTGGCGAATAGGTTTGCGTTCTTCAGACTCTATGCTTGACCTCTCGGATATGTCTTCTTCTTTTTCTTTATGTTTCTTTGCACAGGGAGACGTTGTGAGATGCGTGGGCCATGCGAGCAAATCTTCAGGGGTGCGATTAAATTCCAGCACGCAAGTTTCCAAGCGCTTTACAGCTTGCCCGTTGGGGTTTGCCTCTTTAAAAAGCGAGAAATGCATTACCAGGTACGCGGTTAGCACGCCGAAGACGCGCTGATTGACATTGAACTTCTTTTCGCTGAGGCTCTGACAGGTTGCAAACAGCATCGCCTGCACCTTTCGTATACTGCCCTGGGTCTGAGCATCGAAGAGAATTAAGTTGGCGAGCGACAGGACTCGCTCGTCTTCCAGCCACTTGGCATCTTCGCAACCTTGTGGTCCTCGTTCATGGTGTTGAACACACAGCTAGACGCTTTTTTTGTCGTGCTCATGTTCCAGGCGCCGCGGGTGAAGATCCAGCGCGCCGCGAGCTTTGCGCTGCTATTCGCGTGCTGCGCACCGCCACGACGGAAGGAGAGTGACGTGAGCTGCTGCGCTACCCGAGCTCGAGTGGAGACGCGGTCGAGTAGGCGATTGACGTGGCTGTGGATTGGTGGCGAGCTGTCTGAACCTGAGATAGAAGCAGCTACGCCGCAGGAAGCCTCTGGGTGGTCGAGAACTTCGAGCAGCGACGTTTCAGGGCCGAATCTGACTGCGATGTTCCCTAATTGAGCGGGCAAGTTGTCGAGGAGGTCGGCACACAACGCTGCCTGTGTGACCAGAGCTAGAGCGATGGCGTGTAGCGGAACTGTGGCGAACTCGCCGGTGAGGATGATCGAGAATTTCTGTTCTTTGCACGTTATCATGTAAATGAAGCGTACGAAGAATACGTCGCTCGCATCAATCGAGACATTC
This sequence comes from Hyaloperonospora brassicae, assembly GCA_947650285.1. NCBI lineage: Eukaryota > Oomycota > Peronosporomycetes > Peronosporales > Peronosporaceae > Hyaloperonospora > Hyaloperonospora brassicae. The sequence goes on from CANTFL010000173.1 coordinate 52,160, forward strand.
TGTTTGCGGACTAGCGTCAAGTCCGATGCACGCCCAAATAGGCACCAAAGATGGCACAGCAAATCTGCATTCTGGTAATCAGTAGGCGAGCATGCGTTTAAATAATATTTCATCCGCTATAAGTCAGTCTTCGTACACGCATTGGCCTTCTTCACACCCGCCACCTTCTCTTCTGGCTCATTATTTCTATAACGTTCTACCCATTTTGAGTAGCCGTGATTCGAATAAAGCACGCTGCTGTGGGAAACTGATCTAGCAATCAATGCTTAGTCTGTCGGTAGTACTGCATGCAAGAATGTCTAGCAAGCGGCTTGCCAGACCTGCCTTCGTTGAATCCAAGATACATACCGAACGTATCCATTACCGGAAAAATGCACTGTCCAGAGTCGTCGCGCTGAACGCAGCCCTTGACATACTCTAGATCTGCATTCTCAGACTGTAGAAACCTCACGAATGCCTTCACAGCAGTCGCTCTGGCTCGCTTGGGTCTACAGGCTGCATATCAACTAAATTCATCTGAAGTCACTCGGCACGCCAATCTGCAAATGATACACCCGTGACTTGGGTTTTGTAGTGACAGATACATTTGCAGACCAACCTAACTCATCTGAAGTCGGATATTACGCATAGATGCTAATGATACAACCGTGACTTGGGGTTTGTATTAACATATACATATTTGGCGCTCTCTTCCGACCAAATACGTCGGAACGGCCGACGTACTGTACTTCCCTACCCTTACAGTTTTTGATTGGCTGAAACATGTAAATATACTTTGTAATTGGATGAAAACGCGTTGCTGTAATTCTATTCGCTTTCCGTCGTTTCCAAACACTAAGTCAGGTCGGAGAAGTGACGATTTTCATCCATATTGACCCAAAAGTGGCGCGGTGCTGTAAAATACCGCTAAAGGTTATATTCGATTAATTTTACTTAGCAACGTAAATATCGGTGAGTGTTATCGATCATGGTAAATATTCTAGTTGACCTAATTTGGTGTGAATGACACGTAACGGGCTCACCCCGTTGCAAGGCGAGTGCTGTTTGTTGCTGTGATCCGTGGACTCGCGTTTTGGAAATCTCATTTTTTAGCACAAAAAGATTTGCCGATCGTTACCGGTCCGTGTCATCGCTGCTTGTTGCTGCTATTGCGGTAGTTGTCGCGGCGTCCTTCGTCTCAGTGCAAGTATCATCCTTCTTCTTCCACAAATGTGCAACGTTTGGTAGCATTGAGATGGACGGACTTGCCATACCGTGCGAAGGGGAAAGCACAGAGACGCACCCTTCTGGTCGTGCAAGCTAAATTGACAGTTCTCAGTGGCTTCAAGACGTGTTGTACAGGTGCTAAAAGCACATGTCTGCGTGGCTTCGCACTTTCATAGCCCTCAATCGAAATTCCTATCGCAACCTGCCGCCATCACTTTGTGACCACCTGCTGTGCACATGTTCACAACAAAGTTGCAAGTGGGAACAAAGGAGACAGTCGTACGCTATTGTGAAGTCTTGCGCTCGGGCCAACGACTCTGGTCAGAAAGACTTCCATTGACAGCCATGCGACCAACCGCCTTGTCGGAACTGGCGCCCATGCAGGGATGTGGTACCGCTGCTGCGCGTCAAAGTCACAAATCGCTTCTCGGTCGTCGAAGGTGTATTCGACAACGCTACATTCGACTCTCATGACACGAGCTGAGCCCCACAAGTAGCAGGCGACTGCTCGCGCACACGCGGGTTTGGTTTCAGCGTTTCGGTTTCACCTAGTTTTCGCCGTGTGACTATGCAGCGCGAGTTTGTTTTTCAGTAGCCACTTCGCTGCTCGAGCATGTGACCCTTACGACTGTAACCGAAACGTCCACGTTTTCCCTGCAAAGGTTTAGCAATCGTTAACCAAAGTAAACGCACGGGGGGTTTCGACACGGCTTGGACGTATGCATTTCCAGCAGGACTGCGTACTCCGCTCAGACGCTGTTCACAAATCGCCGTCAAACTCTCGTACGGCTGCCTCGCGTCACCGAGTTTGGTTTAGTTGCATCAGTCTCAATCTACTCCTTGTCGAAGTCGGCTCGAGCAATGGCGCACGGGCAAACCCTTTGACTGCAACTCGCTTGTTCAGCAGCTCTTCGAATCAAGTCGATTGTAGCGGTAGATACCACGTTTAAGCCGAGTCGACTCGTGATGCTTCCGTGTTCCAGCTGACGCGGTGAAGCCAGGAGCATACGATGCTTGTTCCTGCCGCTCGAGGCGAGGTCCACGTTGCAGGAGACAAACTCCATCCTGTTCACATGTCGGAGCCCATGGCAGCTGTTGCAGTAGCAAGACGGTCAATATCCAAAACGACCGTGCAAACACACGACTGGTGAGCTCTGAACAGCCCTTCTCGAGGACAGGCGACGATGCCCGCAACAAGTGGTTTTGTCGTACTTCGCACGTAGGTACACACCAGAGACTTCGAGGGCCACTTTCCCTTTTGCACCGCTTCGAGCGCGTGTGTCCTCACGGCTATTGACTGCACCTTTGGTCTCAAGTAGTCGAGACAATATGGTCGCAGCTCGCAAGATCATTATCGTAGTCAGTATCGTCGTAGCCATTGGCGTAGCTATTGGCATCATCGTTGCCGTCACAGGTGGCACTGACGATGAAAGTGCCAACACCACAAGTGGTGGAGCGACAGCTTCTAGCGGCTCTGGCATGGGAAGCGCAGGGGGCACAAAGTCGCGCCGGAGCTCCAGCGTGACCGAGTCGGACCTACTGACCAACACGACGTCGAGTGGCAGTGGCTCGGCCACGAACGAACCGACCAGCGATCCCGAAGAGGCCAAAGCGGCTCTGACTATGCTTGCAATTGGCGACTGGGGCGCCACGACGGACAAGCCGGGGTCGTGCTGCAACAAGTACCGCAAGGTGGCAAACGACTCGCTCGAGATGAAGATCGACTACTGGGCCCAGATGAACGTGGCTGAGCTCCTGGCGCAGGCCGCGGGGGACATTAAGCCGTCGTGCATCATTGGCCACGGCGACAACATCTACTGGAACGGTGCAGGTCCCGACGACATTGACTACCGCATGGAGACGACGTTCGAGAGCGTGTACGACCAGCCCGAGCTCGAAGGTATCCCATGGATCAACGTCGTGGGCAACCACGATCTCGGCGGCTCCGAGTACATTTGCGGCGACAAGGACTACAACTTTCGCGAGTGCGAGAGCACGGACGAGCTGCTCAAGTACTTGAACCTCAAGTTCTCGCTGCAACAGGAATACACGAGCGCGAACAACGATCGCTGGAAACTCTCGGACCACTACTACGTCGAACACGTCGAGGCGAACGACGTGTCGGTGGACATTTTCAACGTCGACACGAACTTTGCTGACTCGCACGGCGTGCGGCAGATCTGCTGCCAGTGCTACGGCTACGTGAAGAAGAAGGGGCTGAGCGAGGCCGACGCCAAGACGTTGGGCAAGACGTGCAACGATCGCATTCCCGGGGACGAGCTGTGTGCAGGAGGGGACACCGAAATGTACAATGCGTGTTCCGACACGATCAAAAAGTGGTGGGACGACTCGCTCGTGCAAGTGAAGAAGGACTTGGCGGCGTCGAGTGCGACGTGGAAAGTCATCAACTCGCACTACTCGCCGCACTTTCACATGAGCGAAGACAAGATGAAGGAGTGGTTCATGGTCACCAAAGAAGGCGGCGCGCACCTCTGGCTCAATGGCCACACGCACGGCTTCAACCACGACATTAGCAACTGGGGCACCCACTTTTTCGAGAACGGCGGCGGCGGTGGCATCCAGTCCGAGACGTCGGGCATGCCACCTGAAGTGGCCGAGAAGTACGTCGAGCACGCGTGGATCGCGCCTGGTAACCCCTACGGGTTCTTCATGCTGCACTTTTCCGAAGACTGGCTCAAGACCGAGTTCGTGACGTTTGACAATTCGTGGACGTTCAGCGTCAAGTCGGCCGAGATCGTCAAGGGAGGGTACCAAAAGGGCCATTGCTGGCACATTCCTGTGACGGTCGGTGCCGGGAAGGAGTGCGCTACGAGTTTGTAGACACGTGTAGTCATGTGCAGTCTTGACGTGCGTCTTCAATCCTTAGCATTGTCTTCTTCGCTGTTCTTGAACAATACTCTGCTACGTTTGTCGCTTCCATACCTGGTATGATAAAGCCCGATGGTTAATGGTACGACAGGCATCCAGAGCTGCCAGCAGTTGTGTGTGTGATAAGGCCTATTGTCTTGCTTGTGCTTAAAAGGCGAATCCTCAACTGTACGAGCACATCTGGCCAGCACTTGCTGCTCGAAAACGCGCTCAACTTCTTCTTCAGCCCTTCTTCTCACTTAACCTGTTGCAGTGAGTCTCCTACCAGTGACGATGAAGAACGAGCACGACTGGTGATCCCTTTTCCTGCGCGTCTCGATGTATGCAGATACGCCTGTCCTCATTGTATTCGATTGGGGTGTAGCGAAAGAAGCCCCGAAGACTCGTGTCGTTTTCCGCAACGAAAGTGCAAGACCCATCAGCGGAGTTGCTGCAGGATTCGAGCTGGAAGACAGTGTTAGTGCAAGATGTCCGTACGGAATCACATGGACACGTTCTCACCGGCTAGTACAGCAGCGCCAAAGCCATTGTCAATATTGACGACGCCAACGCCGGGGGAGCAAGCGTTGAGCATTGTCAGCAGTGGAGCCAGTCCACCGAACGCTGCACCGTAGCCGACACTCGTAGGCACTGCAATCACCGGCACGGACGTGATACCTCCCTGCGAAAGAAATATACAGCACCATGATCAGCAAGCAACAGCACAGAGCACTGTGGCGACGACCAGAGTCAAGACGACGACAGAGTTCAACTTACCACTACACCAGGGAGAGCACCGTCCATCCCAGCAACGCAAATGGCGACGTCCGATGCTTGCACAATGTGCTGGTTGTGCAGCAATCGGTGGATTCCAGCCACGCCCACGTCGTAGAGGCGAGTGACGCCGTAGTGTGCAAGCTCTGGGAAGTTCATGCACATCGATCAGGTTCCGCTGTGAAAAGTTACCGGACAAGCATACGCACCGAGAGTCACAGCAGCTTCTTCTGCGACAGGAAGATCCGACGTGCCGGCACACAGCACACACACTGTGGGTTTCTTGCATCATTGCACACCACCAGGAAAAACTAAGCGCCAACCCAACACACATCATCATCAATCGACTCGAAACGAACAGCAGTTCCACACCTTCTCGTCCGTGTCGGTATCGCTGGTTCCTACACCCTTTGATCGAGATGCTGACGCCAAGATTCGAGGCACCTCGTAGTACGTCAGGTCTTCATCCTGTCACCCACACACCCACACCCGCCCACACTTAGCTCAATCACCATCGGAGCTCTCTGACTAAAAGGGCCCCCACACACACACACACATTGCATCTCTCGCGCCGCTTCCCGTACCGGTATCAATGCACGAAGTCGTTCTGCAGCTTGCGCTGTCACGCGCGAAGCCATCACAATGTCGTCGCTTTTGTCCATCATCACTTTCATGATCGCTGCCACTTGTTCGGCCGTTTTGCCCTCGGCGTACACGACTTCTGGAAACCCGGTACGAGCTTTTCGGGTCGTGTCGATCTTGGCAAAGTCTTCGACTGATCGATACGCTGCACTAACAGAACGCCAGTGCTCTACTGCCGCTTGAGGCGATACTTTTCCATCGGCTACATGCTGGAACAGCTCTAGTATCGAGTTCTTCTTGTCGTCTTCTCGCGAAAACGAACCGGTCGACAAGTTTGCGACACGGGCGTAACTCGGTGCGATACGGCTCGTGCCTCTTGTACTCGCAGCAATTGGAAAGCGCATCAAATAGAGACGACCGGGACGCATTACTCGATAAAAGAAGGTCATGGTCACGAGCGACTCGAATGTCAATGCGAGATGCACGTTACGCGACGTGAGACTTTCGATGCTACTGCAAATATTACGGTATCCGCTGCCTCAATTGTTATAATTGAGGCACGCCCGAAATGAGCTCCTCGACTGCATGTGTGCGCTGCTCGGTGCTGGCTACAGAACTAGCAGCACTGCGAGCGCAGAACAAAGCGCTTCAAGTCCGACTTGAGACTCTTAAGAAGCGGTCGGAAGAAGCTGAGACGAAACAAGCGGACACGGGCGCGGCAGTCGAGGCGCGTGCCGAGACGTTGACGTACTCCCAGTTTTCGAAAGTGGAGCTACAGCGCTATGGACGACAAATGCTCGTGAAAGACTTTGGAGCGCAAGCGCAGCTGAAGTTGCGGTCTGCACGTGTGCTGCTGATTGGTGTCGGTGGACTCGGGTCGCCTGCTGCGCTGTACTTGGCTGCTATGGGCGTGGGCACGTTGTCGATCGTTGACAACGACTGTGTCGATCGAAGCAATTTGCATCGACAGGTGCTTCATGATGAACAGGGAGCGAAAGAACGAGCGAGCAAAGTGGATTCGGCGAAGAAACGACTGCAAGAATTGAACCCTTTGCTGCGGTGCGACGTGTATCCGATGCGGTTTACTGCTGCGAACGCGTTGTACCTTGTCGAAGAACATGATGTGGTCGTTGATGCCTCGGACAACGTTGGAACTCGCTACCTCGTAAACGATGCATGTGCACTTCGACGTACGCCATTGGTATCGGGAAGTGCGCTGGGTATGGAGGGCCAGGTCACTGTGTTTACCTATCAGGACGACGAGAACGCGACCGGATGCTACCGCTGTTTGTATCCTGATCCACCTCACGCCGCAAAGAGCTGTGCTGAAAACGGTGTGATCGGTGTTGTTCCTGGCGTGATCGGGTGTCTCCAGGCCATGGAAACGGTCAAGCTCATTTCGGGTGTAGGAGAACCTCTTGTCGGTGTGCAGTGCTTCTACGACGCATACGACGGTCAGTTCCGACGCTTGAAAATTGCCATGAAGAGAAAAAAGAACTGCCTGTCTTGTCGTAGGGATGCTGTTTATGGCGACGTGGTATCTGTTGACGCGTCGCTACTGGTCGAGGGCAACTGCACCGATGCAGCAAAGCGCATTGACGATCTCGGCCCTGAGTTTCGTATCAGCGCTGAGGAATTTGCCAAAGTGCGCGAGGAAGCAAGAAAGGAAGGAAAACAACATGCTGCAGACGGCAGTTATGTTCTGCTGGACACGCGTGCGCGCATACAGTTTGACATGGTGCATTTCCCCGAAGCAGTAAACATTCCAACCGGTGAGCTCATGAAGCAGGATCCTGAAAGTATCAGTACTTTGCAGGGAAAGAATGAGGACGTGACTGACTCCCCACCGCTCACGAGTAAGCGATTGTATGTGATCTGTCGTCGAGGTGTGGATTCGGTCAAGGTGACACGGTGGTTGGTCGATCACGGTGTCAAGAATGTGTTCAACGTGAATGGAGGGTACACCGAGTATGCTAAAGAAGGTGGTGTTGACCCGACATTTCCGATGTACTAGCGAAGGACCTGAAGCAACAACGCGCGTGAAAGGTCCTGTATATTTTCAAACTCACTGCACCCGAACTGCAGCTAGGGAAGATGTTGAACTCATCGTTGCCCTTGCGCACGAGTGAAATGGTCGGATCTATGAGTACAGGCCTTCGTGCATGGAATGGTAATCAACGAACTCACGCTTGCGATGACTGCGCTTTACGACCGACGCTTCCGAGACTTCGTCATGCGGTGCGGTCACGGCAGTTGTCAGTTTTTGATCCGGCACGCCTTCGCCTTCAACACACTTTTGTTCACCTCCACCCTCGTTGTACGACTTCTCTTCGTCGTTGTTATCCTCCTCGTCGTCGTCAGATTCGCCATCACTGCCTTCTTTGACCTCGAAGTTCTCGTCATCTTCGCTGTCTTCGTCTTTGCCGGCAAACATGAGACTGTTCAGCTCGCGATAGTCTACGTCGTTTCGTTTACGCTTTCCACGGACAATCAGTGCCGAATCTCCCTCGGATCCATCACCATGTTGACCATCGTCATGGTCCTCGACCGCAGCACGGTTTATGGCAGCCTGGGTCTTGATCCGCGTCAGCAGTTCCGAGCTTCCGTCACGGTAGTCAATACGCCAGCGCGAATATTTGCCTTTCGACGGCGGCTCGAGCTCAGCAACGACGCCAAGGATTAGTCCGCCAGTTTTACGGTCGATCTTAGCTGCCGACTCACCAAGAAGGCTTCGTTTTTTATGAGCGGGCTTTGGTAGTCGACTTGCACTTTTTGACCGCATTGACCGACTGTGACGTAGCACAACAACAGCAATGAGGACGATCAAACACGGGGGATGCAGCAAGCAAAGCACTTGACACCACTTACTGATTCAGGTCGATGACGTCGTCTTTGTTGAGAAAGAGCAAGTCTTGAACACCTTCGGGTACTTCCTCACTTATTTCTTCTTCGCCTTCACCTGCAACATCGCTTGACGCCTTCTCGTCACTGTCTTCATCATCCTCGTCCTCGTCAGCCTCTCCTTCGTCGCAAACAAAGTCTTCGTCATCTTCTTCATCTTCATCCTCATCAGCGCGAGCACTGACGATCTTCTCGCTTGGCTGGGCAGTGCTGCTTTCGTCCATTGCTACTTGTTGCTCGGACTGAGCAAGCTCGGGGAAGAGGTCTTGGGTGCTTTCGTACGTCGTTCCGAACACCGAGTTGATCGACTTGAGGCACTCAAAGATGGATAGACATACTTCACAAAACCACAGTTCGGCACCTGCTGGGATCTTGGCAGTCAAGACGATCGGAGTCTGACACTTCTGATGGTATGCGCGATGGCAACCGGGACTGTCACAGAGCAAGATATCGTTGTCTGGCTCGATATCGGTGCTGCCGCAGCGAGAGCAATGCACATCTTCAAACACGGCCTGCGGTGGTACAACCGGATCGTGTGCATTGAGCGCCTTTAGTTCACGGAGACCGTCGATCAGCGCGCGTTTGCCTTTCACAATCTTGCGGTGTTCGGCCTCGAGTTCTTTGTTGGGTCGGAGCTTGTCTCGGCTGGATTTGCGCCACCCGTCTGCCTCGTATGCCTCGATAAAGGCTAACGGGTATCGCAACCGGTGAGCCTAGGCAGATACGACACCATGAAACCGCCATATGAGCTGCACACACTCGAGTATCCGTGCCAGTGCTGCCCAACCGAATCTTCGCATTCGTACCTGCGATTTCACCCTATTCTCCAGTCGCTTGTGTTCCGGACGAGGAGGGGTAGCAGCAACAGGAAGAGAGGTACCGATAGCTACTGGACTTGAAGTCTCGGGCTTTCGGCTTTTCCGGAGTGGGGTGGCCGCACTCGGTGAGAACGACGTCGGGGCCCGTCGTTGACGCTGCTCTCGCGTTTTCACCTTTCTACAAAACATTAGATAGCGTGTGCATGTATTGTAAGTACTTGGAAGACAAGTGTCCCGTTAGGAGTCAGCTGGTCAAGAGGCAGGAAAACCAGAATCTTGTACATTGATGGACGTCGCACGGAAGCTGCTGGTGCATGGGCGGGATCTGCAGCGTCTGCCGGTACCGCCTGATCTTTCTTCTCCATGCGAGGTATTGTTCTTCAATTGATGTGGTTGCCAGTCGTCGTGATGGGGTCACTGGGAGTTGACGTCGGCTGACTGGTTGTCGACTACGAGCAGTAATTTCAGCAGAGTTAGCAGCTGGAGTCAAAAAAGGGTGTGCTCGTGCTCCAGAAGTGAGGATCGATGTTTGCTGCTGCGAATAAGCGACTCGATCCGGGTTACAAGTCATGGCATGAACTGCACCTACCCGTGCTAATCGACAACAACTAGAACGTGTTGGGCTCAAAACTTACTACGGTTTACTTCGCTCTTTCGTTCGTGATGTTGTCCTGCAAACTATCTACGGATTGTGTCGCGTTGTGATTGGCGAAAAGTGAACGCTTGGCTTATCGACAACTGGTGGAAAACACGGCATTGTAAACAAAGGGGCTGGCCAACAGCTAGCGATGCTTTGGTCGGACAAAGGCACGAAACGCCGACAATACGTGTGCACTTTTTGTCCAGACAGGTCAATTGACGACTACGAAGTTGCTGCAACATATTGACATGAACCACTTGTCAGTACAAACGATTGTCACGACGACGAAGATGACAGGAGATAGCGCTTGAGCAGATTGTCGTTTCGATTTCGAACCTGTAACTCGAGAAACTGTTTGTTGAGGAACGTGTTGCTGCACTGCTGTTGTGTGTTAGTTGAGTGCTCGTCACGGAAAATCGGCATGTAGTGATTGTATCGTTTCTCAATGCTTCTACTGTCTGATGCCTATTACCGTAGTCCTGTGCAGTACGTACCGACAAGATATGTCTGGGATAATAAGCTGTACATTGCATTCGAGTAGCCAGAAGTTGATGCTTTCTAGCGGCTGGCGGCAAGCATCAGCCATCTAGATGGTAAACCAATTACAACAACATCACTGCAAGCAGAGATCTCTGCTCGATCGAGCGGTACGTCGAAGGTTCTTGCTTGGGGACATGAGGATGTTGCGCCGTCTTGCTTATTGGTCGGCCAGCACAACTAGAAGTATTGCCATAGTCCCTACCGCCTTCATCACCCAAAACTGTCAAACGCTGGAATAATCGAGGAGATCTAGAGGATAAGTGCTGAGATAAATCGGGCAATGCGTCTTTACGATGGACAAACTCCACTGAAGTGCAAGTCTCGAACTAGCTCATCTGCACACGCCAAGCTTTTCTTACGATACCGCTACATTCGCGTAAACAAGATACGTGCAAGCTGTTTATCACATAATTTATCGACATTTTTGGGAATCAAAGAAGCACACACCTCATAAGGACTTCATCTGAACGAAGGTCTACCACCCTTATTCTTGCAAAAGGTCCTCGTAGCTGTCTGCAGTATAGGCTTCGATTGCTGGAGTTTTCGACACTACCCGCGCGGACCATTGGCGCTGGAATGAAGTACGTGAGATATTGGATGACCTGACTTACATGGTGTAACAAGTGCTAAGTAGTATTGCGCATTTCGAACACTTTGTCTCACGAAGACTGGTCGAACAACTACCAGTACGACAATGATCTTGATTGGGAGATGCGAGGCCATGCCTGCAAACGCAAGTCATTCGTGAACGAGCTGTACTACCCTGGGTAGCACAGCACCTGTGAGAAGCACAGATTGCATCCGCTTTTGCATCACGGTCGTACCCGAAGTTCAAGTCATCTCTCTCGTCGTCCGATGCTGCTGCAAGGCCTTGACACGATGGTCGTGCCGGAAACATGCGAATACAAACTTGTGTTTGCTATTGTAAGCGCACGTACTAGGAACTCAACTCAAAGCCAATCTTGGGCTACCGTTAGTAAATTATGTCGGCAGTGTTTAGCTCCTTTCGTTCTCGGACGAAAGGTGCCTGACGTTTACAGAATGCACTGGCTAAAAGTTTGAACCTCCAGCGTGGCCAAATGCAAAGCGTCTACGGAATCAGAGGACTGCTAGTAGTAAGGAAGACATACGAGTAGATCATGTATATGGCAAAAGAAACAGAATAATACAAACTACATGGTCAGATTCTCCAAGTATGCGGCCACCTCATCATCTCCGAGTGCTTGCGCCATCGATAGAGCCGTCTCGCCGTCAATATCTTCTATTTTGGGGTCCACTCCCTTCGCAACAAGCAGCTTCACCAGCTCAACACAGGAGCAGCCAAAGAGACAAACCTGGCCAATCTTGTTCAGTGCATTCAAATCAATCGCCTCGTCATCAACGAGAAGCTCAACGACATTCTGCATCCCAAACATCACTGACACATGCAGCGCACGGTCGCCATTTGAAGGCAGTGCAAAGTTGACGTCCACGCCTCGTGCTAGCATTTCTTTGACGACGCGGAATTGACCAAAGCGACAAGCCTGGAATAGTGCACAGTCATCGCCTTCCACGTCATCTTTTTTTCCATTCTCTGCATCGATAGCAGGAGTCTTGACCAGCTTTGTGGCAGAAGCAATGGCACCGTTTTCAAGCAGCAACATAGCTACAGCCGTGTGCTCCGACTCGATAGCCAGGTAGAGAGGGTTATACGCGTGCTTTGCTGTGCCGCTATAGTTCACATCAGCTTTACGATCTACAAGTCCTTTCGCCAAGTCGTACATTCCAGAGTTGGCCGCTTGCATCAACAGCGTCCACCCGTGTCGGTCTACCACGCTGTCTGGGTCCTTGACACCCAGACGCGGCAGCAGCGCCATCACTACCTTGCCGAACCCCGTCATCAGTTGCTTCGCCTCAGCCTCTACATTAGCAAGATCCTTTTCCATCTCGATCGGCCCCTTGTGGTCCGCTGTCTCCTCCTGGACGCCTAGAACATGAACAAAAGCCTCGTACTCCTGTTGCCAAGTGTGGAGCCAGTCCATGAGGTACACGAGCGGCGACTGGTCTCCGAGGTCGCCCACAGTCGCCAGAACCTGATCCACATTGCCTCCGATCACGCTCTCCCGCACAGCGGCCACTTTCTCGTCGACACGGACGTCTGTAGCCTCGAGCGAGAGTGTCGCCACCGAGAGAGCGTCTTCCTCTCCAGCCATCGTGTCAGCGATGGCTGCGTGCGATGATTGGATGGCGCGTTATGGCTTCACTTTGGGTGGCGTTGATTGGCTGTAGAGAACGCGGCCATGTTGAAGCAGGCAACAGTTCTTGGTGGGGTGCAGCTGCGATTGTACCAACGTGTTCTGAACGCACCACCCGTCGGTTGTTGCGTCGGTCATATGTACGACAGAGATACTGGAGATGTCAATGGCACGAGCATATATCTGGTTAGGCGGTGGTCCCGAGACGTCGTGAAAGAGTGATCGACGCTTGTCGATTAGTTGGTAAGCCGTTCAAAGCGCTACAAGATCGTCGCCGTGTATCTATGGGCGATGTGAGGTATGCGCACGTGTATCTCTTATACTGTTGGCAGCAACAAGTGATGCTACGGAGCGTTGACGCGAGAGCGACCTGGTGAAAAGCTTGTGGTCATTCGAGGTTGCAGCTAATTAAACGGGCAGAATGCTTGGTTCGAGACCGCCGGCTCACTAGTGCAATGGTTGTGTCTACAACTACTGCGTCTTTTTCGTGACGTCGTATGCCGATAGTTAGCAGAGTCGGAAGTAGATCGTGATGGCAGCATCGTAATATGCAGCATGTGTGTTCACTATTCACACTTTATGGGCAGGAAGTGTGTCACGTGGATATAGACAAATCCTCTGTCGATGTCTAGAGTCATCTCTCGAGCTTCAACTTCAAGGCCAGGCAGCCGATGGAAGAGACCGAGTCCGAAGCAAGTAGTCCGTTCAGTAGTAGTCAAGATGACAGAGGCGGGTCGCGCTTGTTGATCTCTTGCGTTGCATCTAGCTCACTCTTCGATCGACCAGCTTGCCAACGCGTCGGCCTCGCCGTCTCGCCACGCTCTTCTACGAGTCAAGCCAGCAACAACGAAAGGTCAACGCAACGTCCGTCGGCATATCGTTTTGTCTACCCGGGACCGAATTACCGTTCTGGACGACGAAGTATGGGTTCTGAATCAGTTCTGCGAATGGGAAAGTAGAGGTCTGTGCTTACCGACTGAGCGTGACTTAGACCTAGCGACTGTCAATCTTGGCATGTGTCTGTGGAAATACGCTTTGACAGAGTCATTTTGTGCAAGGCCTGAGCGATTAGGATTGCAATGAAAGCCAGATCACCGCAACAGGGTCAGTAAATTGGCGTCCATGCGCAGATGATGACCGAGTGCTGTATCTCTTAGCGCAGTATCGGCTACTTGCAGTTCACCTGTCCAGCCCGACCACTTGTCGTGTTGCGGTTCACATGGCGAGGATATACGAACACAATGGAGATTGATTGACCTAGCTATAGAGGAGCAATGGCGGTGAACACGACAGGTTGGTGCTTTGCCTTGGGGTCATGCAACCGTTTATGACGTGCGCGAGCGAGCATTCAAAAAAGTCGGCACGTTGACCTCCAAGACAGGGAATACAGATTCACCGCCTTGTGCCAGCACATACATCTCGATCGCGGCAGATAACAGTGAGCGTATGAAACATGCACCAAGATGCGAATTTGCCACGCATGAAGTCATCACGGCAACGAACGTTACAGGTTGCCAGATGGCTACTTGTGACCGAACTGGAATCAGCAGAGCGTATTTCACCGTGATCAATCGGCAAAGCGACTTCCATGAGCATGCCAAGTGACTTGTGTGAAGTACACTACGTGCGAATGTATGCGAAAGGTCAGATGCTCGGCTTCTTCTCCGCAGATCCCGCAACGTATCGGAGGTCTCGTTCTACGACGTTGCACTGCAAGCAACAGAGTCGAAAGTGTACTCTCGAATCATCACGGAAGCAGCGGCACTCATGACCGTTGACGAGTCGACTTTGTAGCAACCATGTTTCCCGCGAGTCACGAGACCAACGGCGCAGTGTAACTCACTATCTTCTGCGCGATACGAAGAGCTTCGACGAGGAAAACGATATTGCGGATGCGCTTACGACACCAACAGTCTGTTTTCCGTCAAGTGTGTAACACAGACTCAAGTGACGCCGATGAACGTAGGATGTATATCGCTAATTGACGATGAAGAGTGCGGACGTGCCCGACATAGCAAGTGGCCAAGATCTTCAATAGTGTAGACACCCAGCAAATCGAGTTGCATCCAACCGCGCGATGAATTGCGTGCAGCACGAGCCCGCGGCCATGGGGTATCGATTGCAATGCATCTTACCATCGCCATACTCGCGAATGAAACAACAACGATACGGATCAATACTCTCCAGCACGAGCCAATCTTGTGTGTATTCTTCCCAAACACTCACTCTTGCGCTCGCAACGACTTTGTGATGCACATTGTCTTCTTCTTCTTCTCCTCTCCCAACTCACGGCGTCATGCGCAAATGATGGATAGAGAAGGTATCTTCGCAGGGATGTGAAAAGGGCCGCCAGATGCTTTGCCATTGACGTGAAAGCTGCACGGGCCGGACGACGTCACACAGACGAGCGCGACGCAATAAGCGTCAGTGCAGCCGCACGAGGAATGCGCAGCGACTGTTGCACATTCGTGAGGCATTGCTCGTGCAAGTAGTCACGCAGTAGCGCTTTGAGCGAGCGACAGGCAAACTGGTAGAGCTTCTGGTGGCTCTCGGGCTGCGTGGTGAGCTGCGAGGGCAACACGTGGAACTCGCGGAGGCACAAGTTGAGCCACAAGTGGTCGTCGCTGCCCACGTGGTACCACGAGCGGCACACGCTGCGTGCCGAGCCGAGCGACGGGCCATCGAGGAAGCTCAAGATGGCGTGAATCGTCTCGTCGCACGTAAAGTCCACGAGACTGAGCGGCTCTTGTGAGCGCGAGGAAGCTGCCGCAAGTGCGCATAGCCACTCGGCAATGGCTTGATCCTCGGGCGATCGCCCACTGCTCAGAGGCGCGTACAGCGGATGCAGAATGAGGGCCCGCGAGGAAGAGCGGCGCATTGGATACTTTCGAGCGCACGTACGTGACAACTGTCGAAGTGGCGCGACGTACGGAGAAAACCGAAACGAAACGAACCGGTGCTTGTCGAATACCGGTTCCCAAAGACTGTATACAGAGAGGCAGGTGCGACGTGTATACCCGCATACCCACGTCACGTTTCGTAGCTGTTGCACTCCCGTCGTGAGTATTTGTGTATCTGTGTGTGTTAAGTACGCATCGAATCAATGGGACAGATGGCGTCGCCTGCGGCCACTGCTTCGCTCTTGTCCCCTCCGCGTAGCACCGCAGCGCGCAAGAAACCACTGGAGACGACGCACTCCGACGGTCCTGAGGCGTCCGACCTGCTCGACACCACAGCTGCGGTTGGTCGCAAACGGAAGAAGGCGAGTGCCAGCACTCTACCAACGAACACCACCGGTAGTAGTAGCGCTACGCCAGTGTCGAGTAAAAAGCGGACGCGGCTGTCGATTGGTGCACCGGGTAAAGTGACGCCACTGGCGGACGTGCGCGAGAAGGAGATCCACCGGACGTTCACGGAGCACGAAGTCGCGGAGGTGTACAAGGCCATTCGCAAGCAAACGGGCAGTCTCGGCGGCAATGCAGCCGGTGGCGCCATCTACGGCGAGATCACGCAAGCTTCGTTCCAACGCGTGGTGGACTACCTCAAGGACAAGTGCGAACTCTCTGCGTCCAGCTGCTTTGTGGACGTGGGCTCGGGACTCGGCAAGCCAAACTTCCACGTGTCCGTGGATCCCGGCGTTCAGGTCTCGTACGGCATCGAGCTCGAAGAACTGCGCTGGCACCTGTCGCTGCACAACCTCCGCAGTGTGTTGTCGCTCGACTCGCAGCGTCACAAGCCGCTTTCGACCGTGTTCACGGCAGGCGACATCACGCACGCACACACGTTTGAACCGTTTTCGCACGTGTACACTTTTGACGTGGGCTTTCCACCCGATGTGATGGACAAGATGGCGGAGATGTTTAACCGTAGCTCGGCGCAGTACTTTGTCAGCTTCCATTCGCCGCGGAAAGTGGTCGAGACGTATGGGTTCTCTGTGACAAACATCGGACGCGTCGCGACGTCGATGGCAGGTTCGAGTGAAGGTCACCAGTGCTACTTCTATCGGCGTGTGGCGCCGACAGAGGAGGAAAGTGAACCCGAGAGTGGAAAAGCGACTGTGAAGGTGTCGTCGCTGACTGACAGCAATGCCCTCTGCCCACCGCTGACGGAAGACCCTCTTTTCAGCCAAGGGATCGAGCTCTTGAAGACCGGTCGCGAAGGCATGCTGTTGTGGATCGACAGCTTTTTTGACCAGGCGAATGCAGGACGCACTCGCCTACAGAAGCGCATCTTGCGCGAGCGTCCAATGGAGTCGTACTATCCCACGGTCAAGTCGCATGTTGTTGCCGCTTGCAGCAGCGTACTGCAGAAAGGCAAGAAGAAGACGGCGAAGGTGACGAAGCGCAAGGTCAACCTCCGCGCGTAAGCTGTCGGCGGTTGATGCTGTATTGAGAAAGCAGGAACGGCTGCTGCTGTCGTGAATACTGCCTGCATAGAGGATGGCAGTACTACAACAAACACAGCGTTAGTTGTTACATACAGGGGAACAAAACAACAACGGCATCCATCCGCATGCACCGTGCGCATCCGCTCCGCTCACATTCCGTCCATGTTTCTCGTTCTTACTGCTCCTCCACGTGTCGCCTCGATCACTCTCGACAGGTCCGAACAGAGTCCATAAAGAGCTGCTTCTGCAGCGGCGTGAAAATGTCGCCTCCTGCCTGGATGCACGAGATTAGATACGTCACGTCCTTGCTCTCAAAGCGGTCTTCCTGGCGAAACTGGTCCAATTCGTCACCAAACGCCGCGGTGAACTCCTCCATGTACAACTGGCGAAACTCGTTCGCCACGGCAGTGGCTCCAACTGCAGGCGCGTCCCCACGGGCCATCCAGTGCTTCTGCAAGTGGGTCTCGGCCGACGCCAAAAGCGCCCGACTCGCCCGCGCTGTCTTGCGGACCACACCCAATTGCACGTACGTCGTAGCAGCGTCCGCTGCCTCGTCCCCAGCAGCCACAAGATCCTGCAGCAACAACGTCGTGGCCTCCTCGTCTCCGTCTCCCTCTCCGTCTCCACTTCTGTCTTTTTCCTCGCAGTCCATCGCCTCGTCCTTCTCCCGCTCGTCGCCCTCTCCGCTGCAAGCGTGCGCCCTTTGCAGCGTCTTTTCCAGCTTCACGAGCGCCCCACTCGTCTCTAAGCTCGCGGCAATGAGCTCAGCACAGCGTACGCTCGTGGCCGCAGTCCTCGCAAGCAGCTGCTGGCCATGCGCCTCGCTCGTCTCAGCCTCAGCCACTGCCACTGCAAATGGAAACGCGTCGTCACCTCGTGTAGAAGCAAACGCGTTCCTACTCAGTGCAGCAATCAGACGGTCGTAGCGCGCGGCCAGTCGCCCGCCGTCGCCGCCCTCGTCGTCCATACGCCGCCCACAAGCACAACCGGCACGGGGTATCACTGTAGTGCCATCGTGTGGGCCACACGATGGCACTCCAACGAGGGACTCTCCCTCCCGACCACCGCATCACCCGCAGGCAGCTCCACTGGTTGGTTTTGCTTTTTACGCATTGCCTCGAAAAAGCGCATGTGCCGGCAAGAAAAAGCAACTTGTGACTGCTTTTTTCAACGCGCCCGACCACTCGTCGTCCGCATGTCGCCGCTCTGGACGTGGCCCGCGGCGACGGCCCCCGAACCCGTACGCCGTCGGCGGCGTCGCGGCGCTCACAGCAGTCGCTCTGCTCCTCAGCGGTCTCTTTGTATGGGTCGCGTCGCGCCAAGTACGGCCGCGCAAGAAGACACTCGCGCACGCGTCTGAAGCGACTGCAGTGCCGTCGCCACCGTCGCCGACGTCCAAGCGCCTGCGACACGCGTCGCGCCACTCAAAGTCGTTCTCTGATCTGCTCCACGTCGAGCGCGAGCGGCTGCAGGAGATCCGACAGCTCGAAGTGGACGACCACGTGACGTTCCCGCGCGCGCTGCGGCAGAGCTGCGGCCCTGAGACGCTCAAGAGCGTATACGACACACTGTCGAAAGTGTTTTCGTTTTTGCGCAGCGAATTCGTTGCACCGCTGGCGCGCGAGCTGCGGATCGTGCGCTTTGCAAAGCACGAGACGATCTTTGGGCCGCAGGAACTCGATGGGTCGATTCTCCTCATTGTGGACGGCTCTGCGACGCTGACGATCCACGAAGAAGACGAGATGATGGACGAGAAGATGGACGAGAAGAAGGACAAGAGAGAGGGCGCGAGGCCGCGTGGGTTTTCGAGATTGCTGGAGCGAGGGGACACGCTGACGTCGTCGCTGCAGTTGCTGACAGTGCTGGTGAACGAGGTGCAAGGCGGAGCGTGTTGTACGCAAGTGCAGAAGGTGTGTGGCCGGCTGTCGGCGCGGGCGGGCGAGCACGGCGCGCGGTTGTTTAAGATCCCGCCGCACGCGATCCAGCAAGTGCTGGACACGTACCCCGAGGCGTTTTACCGCCTGGCGCAAGCCGCGCTGAGTCAAGTGGAAAAGATCACGGCCAAGTCGTTGATTGACCACTTTGGTCTGTCGTCCGAGATCATCACGGCAACGCCACTCGTGCAGACGCTGCCGCTTGATGCTGGGAAAGACGAGGGTGCTGTGGTGGTGGATTCGATTGTTCATGAGGTTGCTGACGCGATTGGTTTGGTCGACTTGGAGTTGCGGGCGACGCTTGCTCGCAGCGTACAAGTGGTCAAGCGCTCGAAGGACCAGACGATCCGTGAAGCTGGTGATGCTTCGAGTGCACTGGGCGTGCACATTGTACTGGACGGGTCGGTCAGTGTTCAAGTTGCAACAGCTTCGCAAACGTATGCGGAGCTGTACAAAGCTACGAAAGGAAGTGAAGTCGGTATTTCCACGTGCTTTGTTGGCGCGCATTTCTTCGCGACCCGCAACGTGTGTCTTGAAGACACTACGTTGTTGTGCATCCCCGATGCGCTATTCTGTAGTCTACTGCAGATCAACTCGGTTGCTGTCAAATGTACGCGCCACCTGATCGAGCAATACTCTGGCCTCGTGTGTGTAGCCGACACATCCTTTGAATGGCTGCATCTTCACAGCGGGGAGAGTTTATTCAATCGTGGAGACGTGTGCGATTCCGTGTTTACGGTCATCAGTGGTCGTCTTCGTGTCGTGCAAACGCTGTCGCATCGTGGCAAAGAGCTGGAGACGACGAACGATCTTGTTCGAGGTGCTACGCTTGGCGCGATGGATATGCTTTCGGCCGGGCCTAGCAATTCTTCAGTGTTTGCAGTCCGCGATTCCCAAATCTCGCAGATGTCTCGTAATGTGTTTGACTACGTTGTGAGCAAGTACCCCTCCGTTCTGATCCACTTCACCAAGAACTTGGCACGTCGCATGCCAACTCCTCGAGTGGATTCCCGAAAGGCTGATACCAACAGTGTCAAGACCCGCGGTAACTACATGCTTTCGCTTGGCTCGGGTCCTTCTGCCACGGATGGGCAAAAGATGGGCGGCAATCTCCCGATCAGCACCATTGCTGTTCTCTCGCTGACTAAAATGACCAAGATCCGGACGTTCTGCTCGCATTTGGAAGCGTCACTGAAAACCCTCGCCTCGGTCGAAACAGTGTCTTCGCAGGGAGCCAAGGCTTTTCTGGGTGACCAGTGGATTGACAACTCTCGCGTCGCACGGGCGAATCTCGTAGCCTGGATGGGTGACATCGAGAGCTCGAATGAGCTGGTCATTTACGAAGCTGACCCACAGATGACAGCCTGGACGAAGCTCTGTATTCGCCAGGCAGACCATATCTTGCTGCTCTGCTCGGATGCACACCCACAGCAGGCGTTTGTGAGTGATATGGTGTTGATTTTGGAAGGTGCGTGGGACAAAAGAGATGCCAAGATCAACGTTGTGCGTATCCGCGAAAAGGACTGGACGCTGGCGGCATTGAAAGCGGCTGCAATACAGGAGGCCAATGGGTCGTCGCGTTCGTACGCGTTGAAACGAAAGCTGTGTCTACAAATGGACAGTCCGTTGTTGCCGCGCTTCATTCTTCCGATGGAGAAGTATGAATGGATCTGCGGTTACCACAATGTGCAAATTCCGTTCGAAGACCATTCCCCAGACTTTATGCGTCTGAGTCGTCGGATCACTGGAAACGCCGTTGGCATAGTGCTTGGCGGTGGCGGTGCGAGAGGTCTGGCGCACATAGGCGTGCTACGGGCGCTAGAAGAGTGTGGCATCCACGTCGATGTGGTTGGCGGTACCAGCATTGGCGCGTTCATTGGCGGCATCTTTGCGCTCCACCCGAACAATCTGAGCTTGGTCGAGGCGAAAGTACGGCAGCTATCAGCTGGTTTGAGCAGCATCTTTGAGAAGCTGTGCGACCTCACTTTGCCGATTTCGTCTTTTTTCAATGGCACGCGTTTCAACAGAAGCATCCGAGCGCACTTCTACGACCTCTCGATCGAGGACTTGATGCTGAATTACTTTTGCGTGTCCACGGATATCGCAAAGTCTCGAATGAGTGTACACCGCAGTGGCCCGGTGTGGAAGTACATACGAGCATCAATGAGTTTGCAAGGCTACTTTCCTCCAATTTCAGAGAACGGTTCATTGCTGCTAGATGGCGGGTACATGAACAACCTCCCAGCTGACGTCATGAAGGAGGAAGGCGGCATCAAGTACATTTTTGCAGTGGACGTAGCGAGCGAGACACGTACTTTGTTTTACGAATATGGCAGTGCGCTGTCAGGATGGTGGCTGCTGTGGAATAAGCTGAACCCGTTCGCAGGAACTGTGGTAGTGCCTTCCATGGGCGATATCTCAGCAGCGTTGGCTTATGTTTCATCGGAACAGCATAAGGAACGTGTCAAGGAGGAATGCATTGATTTATACTTACGTCCACCGGTCAAGGACTACGGTACTTTGGAGTTCAATAAGATGGAAGAGATTATTGAAGTTGGCTACCAGTACGCGCTGCCTCGGATACAAGCATGGACGGCTCGGGTACTAGACGCTGAGCCTGGTGCCGACATCAAGCGAACGAAGAATGCAGCGACGTCATCGTCCAAGCGGAGCGTCACTGCGTGAGACAGATGCTGTTGTGGTAAAGCATTGATGACGCACAATAAAGCTGGTGTTCAGTCCGCCACGGTTTGGAACAGATAGCGTCTACCGGGTCTTGCTTGCTTCGGCAACATGTCTACACCAAGACGGACAGCATGCCGATCAAAACGACGCGTGACTTGATTATGGTGTGTACATGCCTCTGGTCGTGCTTTTGACGCGAGGGACTGCGTCAACCACAGCGCTGTACCACAAGTTCACGCTGCCGGATAGACTCAGGTAACCGGCAGAAAGCTCCCGTCTGCCCGTAAACCGCAGGGCGATTGCTTGCCAACGTTTTGCCGTCATCCTTCACGCCCAAACAAGTCGTTTTGGCGATGCTGAAGTGCTATCTCTATCGAGCTGTCGGTGCACAAGATCTGTTGCGACCATGAAGAAGAGTTGACTGAAGACGAGCGAGTGTCGTAGGTCCAGCTACACGGACGTGGTGCAGCTTCAGTCAGCCACGTCGCTAGTGCGTGTGATGTCGGCCTCGTATCGAAGCTGCAGAGATGTCAGCAGACTTTTGGTGGCAGTCTTGTTGGTGCATTCGGATACGTTGGAAAGTGGAGCAGCAGATGAATCTGTGCTGGCCCAGGTCAGCTCCACATCCACGATTTGATGCAGTGCGAACAAAGTGTGTACAGCGCACGTGCTGCTGGTCGCAATGACGTGTCAAGGGACCCTACAGACGCTTTCTGGTACCTAGGGCACCCCGTTGCATCGAGTGTCGACAAGTTGCTGCAGTGTGCAAGTCCATAGTTGGCACGAGCGGATGTCGACCGATGGCATTCCGAAAGTCCTACACATCGAACTTTGTGGGCACAAATGAGCTATGCGATGCAATTGAGATTGACACAATCGGATACCGCAATATTGGGAACGTCGCTGCTAAGGAAGTAACGCACGCTTTCGTCGTGTACTTGTGCATACACTCCCATTACCAGCGAAGGCTATGGCAGTTCATCAGCAGAGAGAGGTGCTGGCTTTAATCAGCCTTGATGCCAAGCGGCGCATAGCTTAGTTCGATATGGTGGTATGATGCCTTCAATGCTCGAGTATTTCAGTTTACAGCACGTGTTCAACGAAAGAGACTCACGAGAGCGGATACGGTGGTGTTCAGGTACAATTGCATCCGCTAGTGGACGTAGCGAGCGTGCCACACACTGGAAAGAACCGCCCAGCAGTACGTCATGTTCGACTGCTCTGACTGGTACAATGTTGTAGCCCTTTGTTGCGATAGGTCATGTTGTGAGGTACTTCAGACCGTAGCAACAGTCCACGATGGAACGGCTGCCTCACTACACTAGCGACCTGCGTGCAAAAACACCAGTGCGCGACTGAGTCCACTTGCCGAACTGACCCACTAAGTAGAAACTCGGTCGAAAGTGTACGTCTGCTCGCAAGGGTGTGCCAATGCAGTCCAAGAACGAGCGAGCCGCTATCATCGCGAACGCATCGGAATGGACGATGCATCGCCGACACTGTACACGACAGCGATAGCGGGTGCCAGCGACAGCAGCTGGTGGCAACGACTCTTTGCGCTATCGTCGGAATCTGGAGTTGTAAAGAGCCGGTGGTGCTTGAACTGCTACAGCTGCGTAGAGTGTCACCAGACACGCAGCAGACGCCATCGCGGACCAGACCTGACAGCGGTAATGAGTATCGGCACTAGAGCCAGCAAGTTGCACTGTTTTGCAGCGTGACGCTTACCACCGACAGTCGAGATCTGTAAATGGACCGGGGACTTCCGCATCGACAACAAGCGTCGCGAGGTCGAGTATTGCGTCCAACTGTCCCGATCCGTGTTGAGCCCGTCCTTCATTTCTAACAAACGTCACTTGCCACGGACCTTCCACACACGAGTCTCTCTGATGCTGACCACGGAGAATACCGCATTCGTCCATCCGATCGGACAGGTCACTTCCACGACTACTCGAAATGCCCGAAACGATAGCCAGGCTTAGTCCATAGCAGCCAGACCAAAGCATGACCGAGCCGCCTTCCCTCCTTTGCATACAAAACCTTTTATTCACGCCTACTACTACCCATAATAATCGTATCGACAAACCACCAGTTATCGCTTGTTCGTCCAAGAGCAAATACCCAGCCACATCGCTACCCTCTGGACAACGAAATACTCTCAAACGACGAGTGCCGCTGGATGCTTGTGATGTTTTCTCCATGGCTGTCGAACACTGTGCCATCGAGCAACTCATCGTCCGCATCGAAGCGCGCCATTCCAAACTCCATCCACTTCATGACCGTCACGTAGGCAATGATGTTGACTACACTAAGTGCACCGAGCGTCCAATACATGTACTCAAAGTGGCCGTCGTTGAGGTCGTCCGTGATATACCGCTCGAACAGTAGCGTGAAGGTTGATGTCAAATTACTTCCCATCGCAACCATGAACAGATTGATCGCCTGGCACGTGCTCTTCAGATACACCGGCACTTCGGTGTAAAACAGCTCGTAGGCCGTCACATTAATCAGGCATTCGGCCACAGCAATGAGCACATACATTGGAACTGCATACGCCCAGGACGTGTGGTTCATCGGTTGGTTGGACCCATTGTTCGGAATGGTTTGAACTCCGCCGTTCTCGTCTACATAAGTGATCACGCCACTGTCTCGTCGAATGATCTCGAAGAATCCAGACCACACCAGAGTCAGCGTAGCGACGATAAGCCCCGTCAGCACTTTTCCAAACGCACTAGGTGGCTGTCCAAACAACTTTGTCCACACTGGATACACAAAGCCATCTAGCACAGGAATCAGTAAAATAATCGTAAGCGGGTCGAAAATGCCGAGACTAGCACCGGGAATCTGGACCGCGTCGTAGTCGCTGACGCTGCTAGCGCCAACACGCAGATCGCACTGCTGCGCGATCGACTGGAAGTTTGCATCCAGCTGGTCGTACGCGCACTCCCACATGATCATGAACGATGCAAACGGCAGCACGCGGATCACCATCTTGATCTCGTCTACGGTTTCGTCATTGTACTTGCCGCCGTTCGACGCTTTCGACTTGTCCATGTAAGCCGTGTTCATGCCATATCGAATCCACGCGTACATGCCAAACGCACAGAAGAGTACGACAAGATACGACAAGTACTGCCCCACGGACAGCCAGTCGGACAAGAACGACGCCAGGAGATTCAACGGGAACGCAGCGCCGAACGCAACCAGTCCATAGTACAGCATCCTCGCTTCAAAGCTGAACGCTCGGTTCCCCCTTACGATCGTGCACAACTTGGTGAGCGCACTATCTTGCGGGACAAAGTGGACAAACCGCGGCGAGCCAATGAGAAACAGCACGTAGGCGAGCACCATGACCGCGCCACAGATCAAAAAGCACGCAAAGTAG
This sequence comes from Hyaloperonospora brassicae, assembly GCA_947650285.1. Classification (NCBI taxonomy): domain Eukaryota; phylum Oomycota; class Peronosporomycetes; order Peronosporales; family Peronosporaceae; genus Hyaloperonospora; species Hyaloperonospora brassicae. The sequence goes on from CANTFL010000173.1 coordinate 77,114, forward strand.
CCATACTCTTTGCCAATGGCGCCCGTGCCTTCGACACAGAGCACGGACAAGTAGCCATAGGAAAAGATCGCGCCGAGGTTGATGACAATGTAAAAGTAGCTGAAAAAGTGCTCCTTCTGCGTGACTTCGTTCGGGTCGTTGGGGTCAAACTGGTCGGCGCCAAACGTAATCACATTGGCCTTGATCGCGCCGGTGCCTACGGCCACGCCAGCAAAGAGGCCAACGTGGCACAAGACGTTGGCGAGCACGCGGTTGCCGTGCGTTTCTTCGAGGAACATGGGGTGGGCCGACACCGTGAGGAGGAACGCGCCGAGCGTGTACCAGACGCCAAAGACCCAGAGCGTCCGGAAGCGGCCCCACTTCTCGTCCGCGACGTAGCCGCCGAGGAGCGGCGACAAGTAGCAGATGGACGTCCACGTGCTCTTGAGCGAGTTCGAGCCCACTTGGGACCACCCGAGCTGGCCCATAAAGTTCTTGAGGCCCTGGTTGATGCCATAGTAACTCACGCGCTCGGCGAACTCGAGGATGAGGATGAAGCTGCAGACGTGGAGCAGCACGTTCTGGAACCGGCGGTTGCGGTGCTCCCAGGGGCCTTCGATAAAGTACGACGACGACGACGTGCTGTCGAGGTCCTTGACGCTCGACGTGCGGGGCGAGTCGTCTTGGCACGCGGACTTGGCGCGCGGCTGCATCCAGACAGCGAGCGATTGCGACCGCACGAGAGGGCGCGCGGGGGACTGGCGGCGCGGCGGGAGGGGCAGCAGCAGCAGCAGCAGCAGCGAAGAGGACGACGCAAGAGACGGAGACGATGGCGACGACGAGACATGCGCAGCCTCGAAAAGTGCTGTTAAACGCGCCAATCAGTTAGGGAGCGCGCGGGGTGGGGCAGGGGTGGGGCAGGGGCAGGGGCTAGGGCGGCGTGGTGGGTTATTGTTGGTCGGGTTGGAGGAGGTCCGTCTGTCTGTTCTGCGAGTAAGTGCGAGTAAGTGTGCGTTGTTTCGGGGATTGAGCCAGCTGGGATGCAGTAGTCAGTCGGTGGGCGGATTTGAAGGCGAGGGAGGACGAGAGGGAGGCGGAGGAAGCGGTCGCTTTTTCTGTACGGCGAAACCGACTGGATCAGCACGGGGGACACGCGACTCGACTTGAAGCACTGCCGGCTGCTGTGTCTCTGGGTTTTCTTCTTTGTTTTCGTTGGTTTCTTCGCTCTTCTTCTTCTTCTTCTTCTTCTTGGGATGATGGTATGAAAGCGGTGAAATCAGGTCGAGTGGCGGCGAGCGAATCTCGTGAGTGATGAGGATGGGAAGGCGAGTGACGGCGATGGGGGCGGCGATGGCGTTGGTGGTCGATTGTTGCAAACGCGGGCGGCTGAGGAGAGAAAGAGACGTCGCAGCGTTTCAAACGCGCGCGTCAGGCGCCGCTCGTTCGATCAATGAGTTGGGTGTGGGTCGCTTTCGACACTGCAGCGACGTATCGCCCGAAGCCATTGTTGAATGGCTACTTCACAAAGTACAATAGCAGTGCGAGCGTCGACTGGACGTGTTGTGCTCTTTTTCGCTTTGTTTCTTGCTCGTGCGACCTTTTGCCTGCTGGACATTCGCGTGAGGTGCACACAGACGGAGTGAGGCAAAGGAAGGGCGCGACCCCTTTCGCCATGCAAAGTGGGAATCTGACATTGTTGCGATGATGCGTCACTTGTTGTCAAATCGGACAGGGGCTGGCTGCTCCTTAACCGTAGGTGAAAGATGATTGGGCAAACGCGCGTGAGGTTGCGCTGATTGGACGAAGACTGACAGACGGACAGACAAACGTGTCAGCTTTGTACCTGCATAGAGAGTGTGGGTGCGTGTGTGCGTGAGTGATGGCTGAAGTAGTGGGACCAGAGACCGGACGTCTGGCACCAGTGTCCTGCCTGGTGTGGCTGAGGACGGAATGGGTCCGAGTAGCTGAAGGAGTATCACCGAAAGCGGATCTCACGGGTACCTGTGTGCTCGTCGACCGCACGTCGCGTGCTGTCGGTCGAATCTCGAAAGCGCTCGAAGCAAGTGACTTCAGGACCCATTGCATCGCAAGGCATCGCCAAGTAGAAAGATGATCCCTCGTCATTGTCATTCCTATCTGGCACAATCGCGCACGATCCAGTTGTTTGTCATCTCTGACCAGCCATTGATGATCGATGCATGTCGACATATTCCATCATCGCTTTCCGAATGGGGCACTGCGTGTGGCCATGTCAAGACGGCCGTGTGCTCCATTCGCAGGCAAGCAGTCTGACGTGACACGAAAGTGCTGCGTCGAGCGCCATCACGAGGAAAAAGTGTACACTTCGTACAAACGCCACTGCAACCACAACGTCGGTCCATAGACTGAGTGACCAAAGCACCACTGCCGCTTGGTGCCTGTCGTAAACCTTGGCCGTCAACCACGTACATACATACATACACATACGTACGTAGCTATCCATGTGATGCAGTCATGCAGTCCAGTCGAGTCGAGTGACCGGTTGGTTGACCGCAAACACCAAACGAATCCGACCTTTTGGCAGTCACAAGTACACCAGTAACCGCAACCAAACAACAACAACCGTTGCTGCAATGGCCAACCACAACGGTCTCACTGGCCATCGACGCCCTCTCGTCACGCCCTCCACCCTCGACGGTATACCACCATCGACCCACTTGCGTCACCGCCACGACCGCCTCGTCACCTCATCACTCCAACTGTGAACCCATCGTCCCAAACTACCAGCAGCTCCGCCCACATTCTCATCAGTCCATCAGGGGTCCATCAGTCCATCAGTCAGTCGGTCAGTCAGTCGGTCAGGCAGTCGGTCAGTCAGTCGGTCAGGCAGTCGGTCAGTCAGTCAATCCATCCGTTCAGTAATGGGCGACGGCGACGACGACGACAACGTCACCACCGCGTGCCTCGTCACGGACGCGTTCGAGACGACGTCCACTGAGCTCCTCGTCCCCCTCCCGCCCCCCGTCAGCCAGCGCTCCGTTCTCCACACGACACTGGGCGTAGCGTCCTCCGCTGCGACTCTGGTGCTCGTGCCGTGCGTCAACGCGGCCGCACACGCCACGTCGGCCGCACTGTCGGCGCCAGTCCAGTGGACACGTCACGCTCGTGTCACAATTGCACAGTCGTGGACGGGCGCTTGCCACGCGGACAAGAACGACGAGGCGCGCGATGGCGACGAGTCACACCTAAGTGCGACGTTGAGCAGGACACGTGGCGGGGAACGCGAGGCGCACAGAGACAGAGCAGTAGACGGCGCTCGAGACGAGCGCAGCGGACGGACGCAGTCGCTGCTCTATGTGCCCGTGCGACTGCTCTACCGCAGCGTCTCAACTGCAGTAGCGATTCCGACCCAAGTGGCGGTCTACAGCGGGCGAAAGATCGCCGGCGCTGTGTCGGCGTCGCACGCGCTGGCGACGTCGGCCGTACTGGCGTCTACGGGTGCTGCCTCGAGGACGGGACGGCACGTGGCGATGGGCATGAAACACGGCGCCGTGTCGACTGTGTCGTACACGGCGTCGACACTGGTGGACGCGGTGGGCGCGTCGGTGCGGACGGTTGGCCACGTGGTACCTCCGTCCGTGTCGCACGCCCTGTGGCAGGGCATGGACGTCACTGGCAACGCGTCGGTGAACGCGCTGTCGTATGCGATTGCCGTACCGGCGTACCGTATGGTGCAGGCGCTTGTGCCTGCAGTGGACCAGTTGTTGTCCGAGGAGGATGCGGTGAAGGAAACACGGACCGCCGTCAAGGCGTTGGTGCAAGTGCTGGGACCGCAGAATGCATACTACTGCCTGAAATGGATCTACGAGACAGTCAACAGCGAAGCAGCGCACGACAGCTTGTTGCTGTGCTATGACGTGCTGCACGAGTCGCTGGATGGCGAAAACTATCATCGCGCTGCAGCATCCGTGAGCACTGCTACTGGTATCACGAGCGTCGTGCACGTGCTGAAGGAGGCGTACAACGTGGTGCCATCGTTGGACGAGATACTGGATGCAGTGGTGCTCGTGGCGGACGTATCGGACGAGGTGGTGGACGGCGTGGCTCATGTTGCACCCAAGCAAAGCAGTCTGAACGCGCCAAGCGAGAGCGATGAAGCGACACGTACTCGTCAGTGGGAATATGTGGACAACGTGGACGATCGGTGCGAGGAACATCGTCCCGCAGAGCGCACGGACGCAGTGGTTGAAAGCGCTCTGTTGTCACAGGACGAGTCAAACTCGCTGGCCGAGTCGGGTCTTTCGCTGTTGACGCGACTGTGCGACAGTGAAGAAGCGTCGTCACTATTTAACACGTTTGGCGACTTCTTGGACGTGCTGGTGGACTGAGAGGTGGAAGGCGTAATGTGCACAGGCATATTGTATATTTGTTGACTCGAAGTCACATGCACAGGGCGAGGCAGTACAGTAAACACGAAGACGACGCACAAGCCCTCCGAAACTCTGTACGCTGTGTTGTACCCTTTTACTGGCATGGGCAATTTTTTAGCAGACCGTTCCCGACCCGATCCATGAGCGCTTACGCGGCCTGTCTTCTGTGGGTTTCCTTGACGAGGGAGGCTATCGAGTGACAAAGAGCGGCAATTGGCTGCATGGGAGACACTTTCTGCACGCGTTCGCTGCGGCGTTGCTCGTTAGTGCTTAGAGCTCGGCTATGATTCCCACAGCCTGGTGGGCAAAGGCGTGTTCCAGCGCGATGGGCACTCGATCGATCGCCAAGCAGCTATCGAAAAGTGCTCGAGCAGAAGAAGGCCATCACTGTCATGGACCGTTTCCAGCGTATTGCTGTCTTCCCCATAGCTATGAGCCGCGAAGACGGGTGCAAATCCAGTCATGCGCACGCAGCTGCTGCGGCGTGCAGAGGTGCATAGATCGCGTCCAGACATATGACGGATGGTATTCATCGCCTCGACCTGATGGTATTTCGATTGAAATGGACCATTCAAACAGGCCGAACGCTTAGCAGCGCATTCATTCGGCTCCTGTACTCGCATTGAGTCGCGAGCGTGACAACGAACGAGTCGATCGAAGCCGAAGGATGTCGTCATACTGCAGTATTTATCCGGACCGAGAAGCAGTCGATGCAAGCGTTGACAGCTTTTTTGCCCTGCGCTGCCTTCGTGTCGGTTTCGTTGCGATACAAAGAGCGCTCGCTCGATCGATCGCACTCAACAACGCTGTGGCTTTACTTCCCTCAAGTAGAGCTGACTGGATCGCTAGGGAGATAGATGTATGGAGCTGAGTCAGGCGCGACATGTTGGCGGTCGCCATTGCCTTTCTCCGCATGTGTTACGAACACTGTCTTCAACCACAACACGACGAAACCACTCGCTGTCTCGCGTGTGTTTCTGGCTCTGTAGAGAGAAAGCCGTTGCGGCCATCAAACATGTCGCTGCACGCTGACCAATCTGCTCGACTCAATGACGAACGAACACGCGCGTAGGTGTGGCGCAGAAGCCCAGCACTTGACCCAGCAGGACGCGCGCCCCGTCACGTTCGCTCGAGGGAGACGTGCTGCTCTCCAGCAAGAGCTGCTGGCTCGATGGAGCCGGAGAAAGCCCACACCCACCCACACACACACAAACACGTGCCCTGATGGCGCCCGCCACGGCGCGCAGGTGTGATTACGACACGCCATAAAACTGGCAATCGAGTCGCACGGGGTCGGGTCGCTGCGCTTTGCACGAACGAACGGGTGAGCCGTCTCGTACCGATCGGAATGGCCTTTTCGTCGGCTTTCGAAAGCGTTGCACCAAACCGCACGAGACGTCTCGTACCTGTTGCCACATGGCCAGCCGACCACACGCCCAAGAGAGAGAGAGAGAGCAGTTGTTGTCCATGTGATTATCCGACACGGCCGTAAGTACGACGACAGCGTCCGTCCCGGCGATGTACGTCCGTGGGGCTGGCCAGGTGCAAGTCGGTCGTGGACCGTCCTTTCTACAGGTGCAGGCGGACTAGGGGTCTGCGCGTCACGTGGGCCGCGTAGCTGCTGGGGCGATGATTGCGCAATCGTCTGCTGACCACCGATCTTGGGTCGAGTGGATGGCAGCGCACCGCCCGCCTGCAGCCCATAACCACTGATGGCAACGCCGAAACGCGTGGACGCTAGTGGCTACACTTTGCGCGTCCGTAGCATTGCCGGCATCGAGTCCTGTTGCTACGTGGACTCGATCGACGTGGCCTTTGATCTCGGCTGCCTCATTGACCACGTCGTGAACAAGTCGCACGTGTTCATCACGCACGGCCACGTGGACCACATTGGGGCCATTGTACCGCATGCAGCGCAACGAGCGCTTCGGCGGCAACCGCCGGCGCAGTATTACGTACCAACGCACCTTGTCGATCCGTTGGAGCGCATGCTGCAGAGCGCGCGAGCAATGCAGGGCGACGACGCGGCGTTTCCCGTCCGCATTGTGCCGCTCGAGGCCTTTGACGAAGTGCAGCTCTCGCCCAAGTTGGTCGTGCGGGCAGTGCCCACGACGCACCGCGTGCCGAGTCTGGGCTACATTGTCTACGAGAAGAAGAGCAAGCTCAAGCCAGCGTACGAGCACTTGTCGGGCCGGGCGATTGCAGCGCTCAAGCGGGCAGGCACAGACGTCAGCAGTGTCGAGGTGACGCCCGAGATTGCGTACACGGGCGATACGACCATCGAGACGTTTACGAGAGCGGTGGACGACGAACAGACCATGGATTTGCTGCGTGCGAAGGTGCTCATCACGGAGGTGAGAAGCTGGACAGTGTGGCAGGAGACGTCCGACTGCGCAGGTTGCACTAAGCTCTGTTGTCGTTGTTGTTCTAATGGACGGTTCTAGGCCACGTACGTGGACTCTGCAATGACAGTCCAAGACGCTGTGGACCGCGGCCACATCCACCTTGATCAGGTGTGTACTGTACAATCTCATGGTCTTGTGCCGCCGCTACCTGCGGCTTCCGACTGACTTGCTCGCATATGGTCGAGTGCCAACGACTAATCCACAGTTTTTGCTGATCTCTCTTTTTCTGCCTCAGCTCGCGGCCCACGCGCAGATTTTCAGGCAAGTCGGTGCCCTCGTGCTCGTCCACTTCTCTGCGCGGTACAATGCCAGCCAAGTCGCTGCAAGCGTCAAGTCGCGTGTGCCAGCGTTTCTTCGACGGAAGATAAAACTGGGCTGCTAGCAACACTACGTGCGCGTGCAAAAAGACGTTGTCGACCGAGAGCAGCAACGCAGAAACAAACGCTGTCGTAGTGGTGGTGTTGCTGGTGGTGGTGGTGGCGTACAAGACGAGAGAGCTAAAGGGAAGAGATAGAACTGAAGCCATGTTGAATCAATCAGTGGTATGTATTCACGTTACGCTTGCCATGTCTTGGCGATAAATAATACACACAGTGTGTTCTACTACAGACAAAGAGACTCATTGGTACAGCAAACTACCGACTACAGCACAGCTATCGAGCAGAAGAAGAAGACGACGAGTGGGGTACACAAGAGGCGACATCGACCGACACAAACCGCCCGCTCGCTCTACGACGAACAGCTCCAGAACTCGGAAAAGTTGCGCAGCGGAATCGGTCGCGACGCCCGTAGCACGAGAATCTCGTCGCGCATGAGCACGGGCATAGGCGCCGGCGATCGGTCGACCACACCGGCCTCGGCGACTTGCACCTTGTTGCTAAAGCGCACTTGGCGCTTGGGCCTGGCAGCCATCTTGACCGGGCTCGGCACCTGCGGCAAGTGGCTCGGCATGGCCTGAGCGTCGAACACGCGGTCGGCATTGGCATTGGCCGTCTCGCGCACTTTGATGCGGCGTTGGCGCGAGATCTTGTCGTTCGCGCGCTCAATCTTCTCGAGCACGAGCAGCGCGCGCTCCCACTGGTTCTGGAGGCACAGAGCCAGCGCGTGGCGGCGCGAGTTCTGGATAAACGTGATGGCGTAGCGGATGTTGCTGCACGCGAGCACAAAGGGCGAGAGGTCGCTCGACGAGTTTTGCGTCGTCGATGGGTGGCTATGCTGCTGCTGACTCGAGGGGCTCTGTTGTTGACTCGGTTGCTGCTGCTGGCGTAGCTGCTGGAGCTGGTACTGTCGCTGCTGCTGCTGCTGCTGCTGTTGCTGTTGGAGCTGGCGCTGCTGCTGCATCTGGTGGTGGTGGAGCAGGAGCTGCTGCTTGCGCTGGGCCACCATCGCAGCGGCGACCGCGCGAGGCGAGTGGGGCGACGCCTCGCGCGCGTGTTTACTGGCTTTCAAGAGCCGCAGGTCGTCGTCGGCGCTGCGCGCGCGCTTGAGCGCAGCGGCAGGTGAGACGGGCACGACGCAGGAGAAGCTCATGGAGGAAGAGGCTGTGGCTGCTGCCGGTAGAAAATATACTCTGTGTGTGTGTGAGTGGACAGTCAGTCGGTAGAGCAATTGAGCGATCGATCGATCGGTCGAGCAAAAGACAGTCGAGTGGCTCTGTTTTTGGGGTAGTCGGGCGGTGGAAAATCGGGCAATGAGAGCGCTGGGGCGCGTCGGTGTTTGCGGCTGAAGGACGGCAGGAACTCTTGGGGGTCGGTGGTCAGTCGGGACGGAGCGAGCGAGTGAGTGAGTGGGTGGGTGAGTGGGCGAGCGAGCGATTGGACGGCACAAAGCGCTGAAACGCCGCGCAGTGGCTCGGCGTTTGTATGCGGCATACATTCGCCAAGAGCCGAGCGCCGCGGCCTGTCTGCCTGCCCCATCCACGCCATCCGCGACAGCTGCGTTTCTCACGTCGCACCTAAGCGGTACAACGACACGACGCGCGTGATTCGTACGGATCGGTTTGTGGCATCGCTTTCGGGTCGGCCACACGTTTTGCGCGAGTACGACCGACGCGGGTGCCGCACGTCGAAGTTGCGCTCTCTCGACTTTTTTGCCTCTTCTTCTTCTTCTCCGTGTTGTTCTATCTGCTGATGTGACGATATCGGGACCAAGTCGCATACCCGCACGATCGGGTCGTTCTGTTGGTCGGCGGTCGTTGTGGTAAAGTTGCTCGCGGTCGTCGGCCGCAGCACGCAGCAGCAACGAGTTGACGAACGCGCATGTCATGTGCCCTGGAAGCACCACAACAACGCGCTCTCCGGTCGTTGGGCCGCGAAGCCGTTGAGAATAGCGTGACACAGAGGCTCCGCCAGAAAATCTTATCGAGGCGAACGGAGCAGACGCAAAAACACGCGGCTGGTCCACATGCTCGGGGCGGCCTTCTACGTCTCGACGTGCAGGCTAGTGGGCCGTCCAGCGTCCAGCGTCACGCCTCTATGCCTGCTGCATGTAGAAAAAGGGTCAAGAAGCTCCCTGCACCAGACGAGCGGTACGAAGGGATGTTGTTGCAGTGAGAGGGCAGGACATTGGACCTCGTGCGGGGCAAACGAAGCGACCCTCGAGGCAAGCGGCACGTTTTCACACACGTTTACAGCCAGCCACCGACGCAAACCATGTGAAAAAAGCTGGGCGCGACAGGACATGGTCTCGATTCGTTCTCGACTCAGCTGCCGCAGGAGCGCCGTATTCAGCCGCGCGCGTAGTCGAAACACCGACATGGGCAGCTGACCCAGTCGACCTGCCCGGTCCTTTTTTCACGGGGAGCTGCAAGCCCTGCTGCTGCTTGCGCAACGGGTGGCACACTTATTGGTAACGATGTCGGCCACGTGGCCGTGACATGTGGCAAGCGCCGTGAGCCTGTCGATGGTAGTATACTTGACGTTGTCCGTCTGTCCGTCTGTCTGTATGGCCGTTGGCGTGAGACGGTCAGCGTATGTGCGCGCGTACGTGCGTGCGCGCCCCTTTAGCCGCAGCTGTCGGGTCAGGTTGCAGTAAGCATGACGAGCATTACATATAAAGTAGGGAGCGCTGTCGATTGCTGGACAGAGGGCGTGTGAGTGCACTACGCTCGAACGCAATATCCGTGTGCCCGACATACTGAGCACGCGGTCTACTTGCGCCGATCATGCAACCAGTCGACTTTGGCTCGTTGAGGTCAGTCACACACAGTCCACACGATACGTAAGTCGTCGTCCGGCCACAGTGGTCGTCGCGTCAAGGACGCCGAGTCGACAGGCTCACGACGGACGGACGGACGGACGAACTTGCGGGTTCTACTTTGTAACAGATCGTCTTTGCTAAACCCCACGACAACTTACAGCTTCCCATCCCCTGTCGCCGCGTAGCAAGCATCGAGTTTTCGCGCTGGCTTCGTGCGACACGACGCACGTCGTCTGCAAATCGGACGCGACCCGATCACAAGACACGCGATGCAGCGTGAACCACGCACGCACGCCGTTGCCATAGGACCTGCCTGTCTTCGTCCTCAGCGCTGCAGTGAGTAGTGCTCAGTCGAAACAGAGGCGACTCGCACGGCCTTTTCCCCCGAACAACCGGTGGACCGCGTGACACGTGTGGCAAGTGACGTGCTGAATTTTCGATACAGCAGACTGTCTGATGGCAGCACATTGACTTTTCACTGGCCGACAAAGGGCTCACCAGCTACCTCTCGTGGGTGGGGTGTGGGTGGGTGTGTGGGTGTGTGGGTGTGTCCGACCTTCCTCCTCTCCTCTCGTCAAGATCAATCGACCCCGTCGTCGCTGACAGCTATCCCCGGATCGATCACATGGTTTTGAGTCAGCCGATGACGTGTGACAAGTCGTTCTTCCTGCTCGCGGCTCTCCTGGTCGCTGCGAGACATCTCGAGAGGAACCAGAAAGTGAGCTGTCCGCTGGAGCGTCGCATTTGGTGTCGCAGCCCATTGTGATGGACGGGGGGGAGTAACGACCAAGACGTACCTCTCACCACGATCCATCGCGCGTGCGCGAGTTCAACCGGACGAAGAGCACGACGACAGTGCGCCAGTGCTAAACGATGCTGCAACGCACTGCGTGTTGAAGTGGGGTACTACTGCTCGTCATGTCATTGCAGAACAGCAACTCCGCGGGCTGTCACACGAACGTGGCCGGGCGGCTATGCGGCCTTACCATCTCGCGCGCTCGGCGTCACGTCTGCCCGTGGCTCTTCGGTTGCGCCTTGTCTATGTCCAGGGCCGGTGTGGGTTTCACTGGTGCATGCGACAAAAAAAGGCGGCCATGTGCAATGGCTGGTCAAACACCTGTCAACCCTGACGCGCCCCGAATTGCGCGCTGCTGGCACTTCTACATAGTGATACCAACCGATCCATCACTGTTGAGAACAACCCACTGGTCGCGGGGCGAGACGGAGCAGTACCGTCACGGACAGAACCGTTGTGTCTGCAGCTGGCCGTTGCGTCCACGGACACAACTCTCTGCCCTTCTGGACACCCCGTGGTCTTGCACGGAAAACAAAGCGACCGAAAAAAGCGACTGAAAAAAGCGACCGATAAAAAGCGACCGAAAAAAACGCACCGTCATGAGCAGCGGCCGCATTGGCCAGCCCGTGGGCAAGATCGTGCTCACGAACGTGGCCATCGTGCGCATGCGCAAGGGCGGCAAGCGCTTCGAGATCGCGTGCTACAAGAACAAGGTGTTCAACTGGCGCCACGGCGTCGAGGGCGACATTGACGAGGTGCTGCAGATCGCTAAAGTCTACGAGAACGTGTCCAAGGGCCGCTTCGCCAAGAAGAGCGACTGGGCCCAGGCCTTTGGCGTGCAGACCGAGGCGCAAGCGTGTCGCGCGATCCTCGACCACGGCGAGCTCCAGGTCTCGGAGGGCGAGCGCAAAGCCCTCGTCGAAAAGTACGCACGCTGTCGACTGCTTTGCGTTATCGCGCGTGTTCCTCGCACCGAGAAACGCGTTTTGTATCGATTGGTTAATGTGTTGTTGTTTTTCCTGTATTGCTGTGTTGATGTTGTCATGTATTGCTATTGTTCATTTGTATACGTATTGTTGTTGTTGTTTGTTGTTGTTGTTGCTGCTGCTGTTGTTGTTGTTGTCGTTGTTGTTGTTGTCGTTGTTGTTGTTGTCGTTGTTGTTGTTGTCGTTGTTGTTGTTGTTGTTTCGCCTGTGGCAGTATGTATCGGGACATTGCGACGATCGTTGCCGACAAGTGCGTGAACCCTGCGTCGAATCGGCCGTATCCGTACACTGTGATCGAGCGTGTGATGAAGGAGATCCACTATGCTGTGATCCCGAATCGCAGCGCCAAGCAGCAGGCACTCGAGCTCATGAAGAAGCTGCCCGAGCACATTCCGTTAGCACGTGCAAAGATGAAGATCCAGATTACGACGCCAGCGTCGGGTGCAAAAGTGATCAAGACGGAGCTGCTGAAGGAGGGCGCGGAGATTGTCGAGCAGACGGGAAGTGACACGGTGCGGATGGTGATGCTCATCACGCCGGGGTCGTACCGTGTTGTCAATTCGCTCGTGCAGGACCACACGGCTGGCCAAGGTTCATTGGAAGTGATTGATCTGAAGAGCCACCAGGAGGGCGAACACACGATCGACGATGAGATTTCGCAAAAGACGGAACGACTTGGACTGTCACGTGCTACTCCTGCTGTTGCCACTGCACCTGCACCAACGCCAGCGCCAGCCTCAGCTGCCGCCATGGAGGCAAAGAAGACACGGCCGTGCAGTACATGTGGCGGCGACTTGGGCACTGATGCGAACAAGTGCCGAGAACACTTTCGTTCCGAATGGCATCGCTACAACCTCAAGCGCAAATCGAAGAAACAGCCAGTGGTCAGTGAAGAAGAGTTTGACGCGCTTGACACGGAGGACGTGGAGGTCTTTCTTTCCTCGATGAGCTGACTCCCGAAGTACTTGGACCGTACTCCTGACACGAATCAAGCTCGATACGCAGCTTTGCATGGGGTGCATGCGCCGTATTGTTGTGACAATTGCAAGGAAGTGGCGCAGTCCTGTCGATTTTTATGCGATGCAAAGACGTTGATGGCGTCCTCGACCTCCAGTAATTTCGCTGTTTCCAGCTCATTCGTCCGTCAGCTATGGTAAAACATCTCAATGCGAAGCGGGTGATGCACCATCAATGTTGGGCCTTGGCCGGCGATTTCCTTCGCGCATGCAGCGTGAGCACCGTTTTCTCGATGGGCGGTTTGCTGACCAGATCAACACGATTCTTCTACAGGCATTCCCTCTTCTCGCACTCACTGCTCCTCACGCATCGTTCATTGGTGGTGTCAAGTACCTCCCTATTATAATAAAAAAAAACTGATAAATGTGACAAAAAAAACGCCCCCCACGCATCGTTCATTGTCGCACAAGTGCTTGTTATACATCGATAGACCGGTGGGTGCGCTTTGCATTGCATCGAAAGGGTCTTTTCGGATCGACTTGTCGCGCAGTACCATGTGGACATGATCTGTCCACTCCTCTTTGATGGACACAGAGGAAGGCCGCACCGTTGCCACATATCGTGACGGCCCCATCACGAACAGGCGTGCAAGATCGTACAATCTGAACCCGCTTCTCTTCCGTTCGATCCAGTTGTTGACCGGACAGAGTGGCAGCACTGAACCTTCACACGCGCGAGCAAGTGGCTGCTGTGAGCGCTGTCCGATCCGCAGCCACGCACGATGGAGGCTTCAGTCTCGATCTCGAGCCAGACTCACGTTGACGGGAACGAGCAAACGCTCGCGATGGTGAGGACCTTTTCCAGTCTGACTCCAGAGGGTGGTGGTGTCAAGTACGTCCATTATTATGATAACTAACGACTGATAAGTGTGACAAGAAGTACGGCCCGGGTATCGGGTCGACAACTAAAGGGCTCCGTAGAGCCAGGGGCGACGGCAACGAGGTCAGAGACCCTCCTACCGAAGCCAACTACGAGTCAATCATGACCGCTGGCGCGACCAAGTAGACTGGGGACATGCGTACCGCCGGAGCGGCAGCACGTACAACGCGGGTATGCTGCCATATAAGGCAACAAACCCCTTTAGGACCGCTTGCGCGGCCCCCGACGTGGAGTGCGAACACCGAAGTGACTGCGTGGCGTGGAGAACGCCACCCCGCCATATATCTCTCCGAGGAGCTCAACCATCTGCGATGGTGGCTCCCTTCAGCCGCTTGCGCGGCCCCCGACGTGGAGTGCGATCACCGAAGTGACTGCGTGGCGTGGAGAACGCCACCCCGCCATATATCTCTCCGAGGAGCTCAACCATCTGCGATGGTGGCTCCCTTCAGCCGCTTGCGCGGCCCCCGACGTGGAGTGCGATCACCGAAGTGACTGCGTGGCGTGGAGAACGCCACCCCGCCATATATCTCTCCGAGGAGCTCAACCATCTGCGATGGTGGCTCCCTTCAGCCGCTTGCGCGGCCCCCGACGTGGAGTGCGATCACCGAAGTGACTGCGTGGCGTGGAGAACGCCAACCCGCCGTCTATCTCTCCGAGGAGCTCAACCATCTGCGATGGTGGCCCCCTTCAGCCGCTTGCGCGGCCCCCGACGTGGAGTGCGATCACCGAAGTGACTGCGTGGCGTGGAGAACGCCAACCCGCCGTATATCTCTCCGAGGAGCTCAACCATCTGCGATGGTGGCCCCCTTCAGCCGCTTGCGCGGCCCCTTGACGTGGAGTGTGCGCTCGCCGCAGCGGCGACACGTGGCGCGGGGTACGCCTCCAGTCCGTAAAACACCCCTGCTAGGGCCGCTTGCGCGACCCGTCGGTCTCCTACGCCCACACCCGCGACTGCGAGTGCAGCGTGCCCGCGTCAGATCTTCGACCACGTCGGCTCCCCAAGGGGAGGATTCCCTCCGACGTGACTGCCCCGAAGGGAAAAAGACTGGCTTGAGCTGAACCGTGAAAATTTGGGAATGTCTGACTCCAGAGGGCAATTGACGCCAGCAAATGTCCACCACAGAGACGCAGCTACCGATCGTGCGACACGCACCTCCGTCCTCCTACTCTCGACGATGGATAGAACCGAACAGTCAGTGAACACCGAGAACTGTTCCAGTGAGATCGTAAAGGCGCAACAGCTGTGCGGCAGCTCGTTGACGCACGTGCGGTCGTCCGGTCTCAACTTGTCGTCAACTTGGAGGAGGAGTTTCATGATCATCTATTGACATATTTAATGTGGACAAGAGGTCTGAAAAATCCTGAGCCAGGATATGAGCGCCGGTCGCGGCAGCGGATCGTGGCTGACACCCGCGTAGGGCGGGTGTCCACGGGGCTCTTGAAGCAGAAGTTCAAGACAGGCATGAAGTCGGGCCCCTCGTACGGCCGTAGCCGCGGCTCGATGCTCGCGTATTGCAATTGCCCGTAGCTGGCGAACACCGCGTGTCCAGTACATTTGGACACTTGCGGATGGAGTAGTCACGGCTCCTCGAAAGACCGCCGAGTTCCGCTCGGTCCACAAATGTTCTTGGCAGATGGAGCTTAATATGAACCAGATCCGTTCGAATTCTGTTGCTGCGGCGTCAGAGTCATTTTGAAAACGGCTTTGCAACCGCAAACTCAGCTGACGTGGAATGGGCGGGGCTTTGCGATTGGCGCAGTGCTGAAAGAAGGTGGAAAGAACTGCGTTCGTCGCACCCCCACCGGTCCAGTGTCCTATCAAGTGAGACCAACACGCTTGCGCGATTGGGCACTCCCAGAAAATGTGCGCCGCTGTCTCTTTGCGTCCCCGGCAGTGCAGCACCGTACGACACACTTGTCGTCAACTTGAAGCCGGATCCGAATTTGGCTCTCGATTGGTGGCCAGTCGTGCTCAAGTGATGGTATGCAGAAACAAGACAGTGTAAACAACGACGCAAAAGTCAATGACCCACCGATTGGAAAACACAATTCGCATTGATTGGATGGAAAAAACCCAGTCACGTCCTTCATGACGTCGTCCCGCACGATTCGCTTCCTGCAACTTGTGGGCCTCTATCGCGCGATCGGATTCGTGGTGCACACACTCGCTTTCCCGATCGACAAGGCCGAGCTTTGTGAAGTAGCCGAAAGCGATCCTACCGGTATGCGATCGGTATAGCAGCAGTGTCAACACGGCGACGTCATCGTAGCGCATGGGGTCGATTGCGTACACCACATCAAGTCGGTGTATCTCGAAAACGCATATTCAGTGTGGAACACACTCCCAGTCGAGCCACTCCATCTCGTCAGTGCACATCGCCGTCCTTGTCCGCACACCAGAGCGCGCGGGCAGACGTCGAGAGCAGCAGCCCGTCCTGACGCCCACCGACTTTTGCCACCGACGATCCGCCTCTCAACCGATGCGCAACATGCAGAGCTATCTCCTGGTCCCGTTTGTACTGTGCTGTGTCGTGTGTTTAGCGCTGCCAGAAGCCGCTGACGCATCCGAATGCAGCGCGTGTGGGTATTTGGCCCGCAACTGCAGCGACGCGAGCGATGGGGTGGACGTGTGCGACGTCACTGGAGGCATCCAGATCGACGACGTCTTCTGCAACGATCAAGAGTGCAGCTGTGCCAATGGCCACGAGTGCGTG
Source organism: Hyaloperonospora brassicae (assembly GCA_947650285.1). Classification (NCBI taxonomy): domain Eukaryota; phylum Oomycota; class Peronosporomycetes; order Peronosporales; family Peronosporaceae; genus Hyaloperonospora; species Hyaloperonospora brassicae. Next base: position 93,497 of record CANTFL010000173.1, read on the forward strand.
AGTACGGTCGTGGGCTGCTCGACCATTTTCCAGGCACGGACTCGACGTCGCTGTGTGGGCAACGCGACACTCTCTCGACGCTTCACACAGTGCGCAGTTGACCAGGACCTCACTTCCCTCAGCGCTTCCAATGTCGCGCAGGACTGGATCTACTTCAAACAAGGCCACAAGTGTCAGTCCATGGACTGTCTAGCAGTCAAGATGTTCCATCACAGTGGGCTTGTGCAATGTGGCAATCTGCTGGCAGTGTGGAAAACCACCGACTCGGCGGTCGCAACGAGTACACCATTGGACAGCAGATCTATGGATGGTGACGTGGTGTACCATTTCATTGCCGATGGCTCTCGTGCCAAGGACATGAAAGCTGGAACGTTTCTGTACTCGGTGCCATGGTCAACTAAAGCTGGAGCTCTTTTGCCAACGCAAGCACAAAGCACAGCTACTGGCTCGTGCTATGTCTTGCAGACACGGAACCAGCCAAACAGTACGTGTGAAGGCGTGTATCTGCAGTTTGACGCCAGCGTGGAGTTTGCTAACAGCGACGAGTACGTGATGTCCAAGCTGAGCTGGCCCGTGTGGCTCGCTGTCATTGGCAGTGTAGCTGCAGCCATCGCTTCTGTTGCTGTCGTTAGCGTGGTGATCTACCGATCCCAGCACATGGACGTGTCGTTGCCTGTCGAGAACGACGAAGATGGCGGCCTTTTGTATGGGAAGGGTAACCTGCGCGACAGCAAGGACTTTAGCCCCATCAACGCTACTTGTCCAGGGACACCGTTGCCCGTCCCAGGAAATGGCCGTATGAGTACTGATCTACGTCAGCGCGCAGCACCCGATGCCGCACAATTGGAGGCTGGAGCCTGCACGACAGCACTGTAAGGAGTATCTGCGGGAGGAGGACGCAGTATACAGTTGGCATTTGTGCTGGAGAGGATACGGTCTCTTGTCTGACCGGGATTCATGGGCTCGAGACCGCGATGGGGATGTCCACTTTGGTGAAATCGCCTTTGTCGACGGTCCGAGGCGACCCTGGACCGATGTTTTCGTCCGAGTTGGGGACACCGGTCCATCAGCGTGACGTCGGCAGGGGATGCTCGTGTACTCATCGCTGCGGGGCCATCTGCCCGTTCGAAAGGATGGCTCTACCAGTCTTTCGTGGAATACACAATGGTGTCAACGCGTAGTCACGCACACACCGTTGCTCATAAACAGGCACACTACGACGTGTCGGGCAAGCCGCGGACTACTATCGAAGTTGCTGCTCGCTCGAGGCGTGACGGTCTTTGTTCACGGCTGTCTCAAGCAGCGGGATGCATCATAAAGTCTTGCTCGTTATAGCTGAGACCCAAACAGCCCAGCACAAGACCCAGTACCAAATGTGTTTCTTCGTCTCGTTCGATCAGATCGCTAGGCTACAGCAGCAAGAATCACAAAAACAAGGACGGGATATGCGAGCTGCTACCAGCGCGAAGCAAAAGGATCCCTTCCGTCGAAAGAGGCTCAAGTTTGAGCGCAAGCATGTGCCCGATCCTTTTCCGGATCAGGTAGGAGAATACAGGAGCGGTCGACTCATCGTACGATGACGACACCCTTCATCTGAAAATTCCCGTGTCGAGGAGATGCAAAAGTTTCGAGCAGTTGTTGCGACGCCCTCCAGCTACAGCCGCTCCGGCAGCTCGCAGCTGGAAGAAACCTGCCTCGTCTGACTGAACGACAATGTTGATCGTGTGCGCGTTGCAGCCATAACATGCAACGTCGTGAGCGTCCCCTCTGCCACTGCATCCGGGCGGCCTTCGTCGTGGCTGCTTCAACTCGACACACATGTCCCCGGTCGTGTCGTTGAAACGACTTTTTGTGGATTGATCTTGTCTCGTCATTGCGTCGACACCGGAGCATGGCCGTGGTCAGTGTCCAGGACAGAGGTCGCTCTTTGCCTCGAAGACGGTCTAGCAGCATGAATCATGACACACAACACGAGTTGACGGGCCAATGCGCTCGGCTCGAGAAGAAGGAAGCGTTGCGACTAAGCTGCCGGTTGACTTCCAGCGGTGGTCAATAGCACCGTTTCGACATGCACTCGATCCACGTCGCTCCCATTTCGTTCGAGGGTTTGCGAACGGGCGATCCGGCGTCGTCTGCATTTCACCTGGCGGGGTGCACCTGGTCGTTCTTGCTTCGAATCCAGTCCGGAGGTCGAACATGCCGTTGTCAGACGCCGGGCAGATGCAATCAGCCGAACAGATTGTTTCGACCTCGCGGGAGAACAAGTAAGGAGCCCATCCAACTTGACGGCAGCTGGTTGTCTGCGCATCCGCTTCTCGCTGTGCCTGCATGACAGCGTGTCGCTTTGGACAAAATATTGCCGCAGTCCGTTCGAGCCGGACATGAGGCTGCAAAGCCAGTCGAGTGGGTGTGCGCGGTGGATGCGCGGGCGAAAAAAGAGCAGTCAGTGTCCTTTACAGTCGCGCACGAGCTTTGTTGCTGCTGTTGTTGCTGCTGCTGCTGCTGCTGGAAGGGTTTGACGCGACCGTAGTGACTGTCGACAGGCTCTGTGGTGGTGGTACTGCTCTTGACTTGCAAGTTGTATGGTCCATTCCACCGTCACGAAAGACGTGTACGGGATCGAGTAGTCCCGCAAAGCTGAAGTTCAGTCAAGTGGCCGTGAGACGTCGCCCAGTGTCGCTGACACCACTGACTCTCTTGCGTTTCGCCAGCCTCAGTCTCCGCTTCCGTGCTACAAGAGCTCCGCCCGCGACGTCCTGTCCACGCGACAGGTCCACGCACCTCAACGGTCTGCTCCGAGTCGACCGACCGATCGATCGATCGATCAGCCGCCGAGCAGACCGCGTACATCCAGCGACTGGACGTAAATGATCGGAGCGTGTTGCAGAACGAGAAGTCGTGTCCGCGCGCGTGGCAACGGGTCGAGTCCGAGCCGCTCTACACTTGAACTCACTATGGTGCTGCTACTGGAATGTACCCAGTCTGACTGTCAGTCCGTCCGTCCGTCCGTCCGTCCGTCAGTCTGTTAGCGCCTCTGCAACACGAGACCGTTACGTAGCCAGTTCCACTGATTTCCTTCTTCTCTGTTTGTTTCTCCAGCCGACAAAAGAGACCACCGACCAACATACACTAAAAATTCAACGACAAAAAAGGCCGTCAGTCGCCAAATTGCTCTGTCGCGGTCACAACACCCGACGCACACAACCGCAACCACAACACACACACACGCGCGCGCGAGAGAGAGAGAGAGCGTAGTAGTAGTTGTAGTAGTAGTATTGTTCTTTTTCCTCCTCAAGTAATAGTACTACTAGAACTACGACAGCTACTGCTACTGATACTATCCAGTCGAAGCTCTACGACTAATAGTGACAACCCGTCAGCTCGCGTCGAAGGAACGCAGTCCAAAGAAGAAGAAAGAAGAAGAGAGAGAGAAGAAGAAATAGGGAGAGAAGAAGGCGATTGCAAGTGACATGCAGCGCAGCAGCTCATTGCAACCGCGTGCAGGTGTGCAAGCGGCCGACGCGGTGGCCGCTGTCTCCGACATGGAAGACGTGGCCAAGTGCAGTCGCAGCTCGCCGCCCGTGCCGGTGGAAGCCAGTGTCGTGAGCGACACGACCACGAGCAGCAGCGACCGCTCGCGCTCTAGTTCCTGCAGCAGCTCGGACTCGAGTGCGGACGCTCTGGACGACGACTATGGCGCCCACGCGCTGGTGCTGTCGTCGTCGTCAGAAGACGACGAAGAGGAAGACGAAGAAGACGAAGAAGAGGACGAAGACAAGGACACGGGCTCTTGTGCCAGTGCATTGCTGGTCAAGCCCATGACAATGAGACTGCAGGTGTGTCCTGTCGACGACTTGGCCGTCGAGGACGAAAAACGACGGCGACGGTCGCGGCGGCAGCGCAAGAGCAAGCAGACGCACGGCAAGAAGGTGCTGCTCAGCCGCGACACGAGCAGTCTCTCGTCCATGCCGAGTCCGATGCTGAGCCGCCCGCGTCGCCGTGGCAGCTCGCCAGCGCTCTTGGCCCCAGCGATGACTCCAAGCAGCACGTTGTCATCGTTGTCTGTGGGTGACAATGGTCCGGAGAGCACTCGAGACAATGGACGTGCGTCAGCAGAGGCACGACTGCCATCACAACCATCATCATCATCTGCATCATCATCTGCTTCACCAGCGGTAGTCGAAGGTCCATCTTCTGCTTTGGAAACGGCAGTGCGTGCTCCGGCCGTCCCTTTGCTGCGTCGAAGGGACTCGGGCGCGATTCGTCGTCAGTACTGGAGCCAGTTGGGGTTTAGCTTGTCCCGCAGCGACTTGGAAAAGAGCACGGGCCGGAAGAAGGAGCGCCGCGACGGCCTCAAAGTGCGGCTCAATGACGTGGAGTGCAAGAACGACCAAGATGCCAAAGGCGGGTTTTTCCAGTTTATCGCGAGCTGGTACGCACCCGCGACCGCAGCGAGCAATGACAACCGGAGCTCGCGGAAAGAGAAGAGCCGGTCGCGGAGCGCGAGGCAATTGCGGCCGTCGCTGTCACGGCATTCCATGTCGAGCGTCGGCGACTTGAGCGAGACGTCTACGCGGCAAAAGGGCGTGCAGTTCAACCAAGAGGCCGAGCTGTTTTACATTCCGCTGCACCGGGACTACTCGAAGCGACAGCGCGACTGCATGTGGCCCACCCGTGCCGAGTTTATCGCCATGGTCGAGCGCAACCTCGACGCCGTGTACGACGAGATGGAGCGCGAGTACGAGATGCAGCTCGAGAGTGAGCTCTTGGAGAACGAAGGCATGGCGCGTGAGGAGGCTCGACAGCGCACGGTCGAGTCACAGCAGCAGCGGCAGCAGATGGAGTCGGCCGCTACGGCGTCGGAAGGCAGTGTCTCGCCAGGCGCGCGAAGTCGCAGTTCGAGCGCGACGTCATCATCGGCGATGCCAATGCTCTCGTTGTCGCAGAAACACGTACTCGTGTCTCCTCGCGCGCGTTCGTCGCACGATTTGCGCTTTAAGTATTTGAAGCACCTTGGCATTCATAGTTAGGCTGCTGCATGAGCTGGCTGGACGGGTGCAGGCTGGATGGATGGATTGGCTGGATGGGTGCAGGATGGATGGAGCTGGTACGTTTGTTGCAATAAGGGTCGATACGGTCGGGCGTCGTCGTGACGCTGCTGCTGCGGTTGGTGCAGGCGGCGCAGTGAATTAAATAAAAGCGAGCTTGTTTTTTGTCTCGATTGTTGGTTTATCCAGTGATTGGATGATCGTTAATCAGCGATCAGACGACGGACTCAGATGCGCAAATTTAGTCGTTTGTGTGCACCATCAAACGAAAGGCTCCGAGTCCGTCTGATCGACCCACGTCCAGTGAGCGGGCGAGACGTTGTCGTGCTACGTCTGTCTCAAGTGCCATGGATGCGTCTGCCGTGCAGTCTGCTGTTATGGATACTCGATCCAGCGGTACGTTTATCGATCGATCTATCTATCTGTCGATCTATCTGTCGATCTATCTATCTATATATCAATTGATCTGCATGTTGATGACTCTTCGTCGCGTCTTATACTGCTTTTACTACCTCATAAACAAGCGATGCTATTGATTGTTTCGTTATTTATTATAATTACTCATTTATTTATTTGTTTGTTTCTCGATGTACGCTTCGGGCTCTACAGCGACCGCGACGAAAGGGCATTTGCCGGTGGCTAAAAAGACGCGTCATCGCAAGAAGAAGAAACGACATGGAGCTGCTGCTGCTGCTGCTGTAGTACCTCCTGCTGTAGCTGCAGCGACTCGGTCGTCAAGTCTGGAAAAAGCACTGGACGAGACTGTGTCGGGATCATTTCATAGTGTAACTGGCTCGAATTCGACTGCGCATCGCTCGTTGTCGCCCTGCAGTGGTGGCTCTGCAGCGGAAAGAGGAGGCGACAAAGACGACGGAGCAGTAGAAGAAGAAGAAGAAGAAGAGGAGGAATTTGGAGACGACGAGTACTCGTCCGAGAGCGAGGACGAAGGGGAAAGTAGCTACAAAACGGGTGGCTACCACCGCGTCGAAGTCGGTGAAGTGTACAACGCGAGGTTCGAAGTGCTGGAAAAGCTCGGGTGGGGACATTTCTCGACGGTGTGGAAGTGTTTGGACCGAGAGACGGGAGCTACTGTTGCCTTGAAAGTGCAGAAGAGTGCTCGACATTACACGGACGCTGCGCGAGACGAGATCGAGTTGCTGGAGTGCACAGTACGTGCGGCAAAAGAGGCGCAGTCGGAGTCAATGGAGCAGCAGGAGGCCATCAAGGTGGTCCGTCTGGTCGACTCGTTCGAGCACAAAGGGCCGAATGGCTTGCACGTGTGTATGGTATTCGAGATGATGGGGGACAACTTGCTGACCCTCATCAAGTACTATAACTACCAGGGAGTGCCGTTGCGGCTGGTCCAGCGTCTTACGAGGGATATGATGAAAGGGCTGGCTTTCTTGCACGAAAAGTGCAAGATCATTCACACTGACCTAAAGCCCGAGAACGTGTTGCTCACGCATCATATCCCGCAGCTCCCGAAAATTCGCAAGACACAGTGGGACGAGTTCCGTGCGACGCGGCTTGCAGGACGTGGAAAGAATGCAGGCGTTGCTCGAGACGAATGCAAATTGACCGGTCATGTTGCCAACGGAGCTGTTGCCTCTACTGCCGGTAGCGCTGAAGTGTCGAAAGAAGAGAAGAAGCGTCTGAAGAACCGACTGAAAAAGAAGAGGCAAAAGCAGCGAAAACAGTGTGAGAGAGCTGGACGGGAAGCTTCTACCGATGGTGGTATTGCAAGTAACAAAGTGGATAGCACTGCACGCCTCAGTCTTACCGCTGATGACGCCTCTGTCAATAGCTTGAGAGATAGTCTGTCGCAACTCGCGTTCTCTACTCGCACCGACGACACTTCACCATGCGATGAAACCTTCAAGTCCAACTTTGCTGGACATGCAGTTGATTGCACTTCCGGATCGTCCGACGTGACGCGGATATGGTATCGACAAGTGGGAGAGCATGGCAACGAAGAAGAAAGAGATTGGGTACATATACCTCCAGAATTTGCGGCACGGGTGATGCTGCTGCTCCCCGAGGGTCGTGTTGCTGGTTCGAAGCAAAAGGAGCGTGAATTCACGATGAGTGTGGCCGCAGAGTCAACGCGATCACCAATTGATCACGCAAGCGATCACGGAAAGGACGATGAAGCTGTGGAGACATCCTTCGTGTTACGATATCTAGACCACGTGGATAACGATGTGATGCAGTCGATGGAAGAACAGGTGTTAGGACTGTGTGGCCACAAAGTTGCCTCGACAACAAAAGGGGCGTATCGTGTGTGGAGACTCGAGTTTGATGCAAGATACACGCACGCTGTGCTATGTGCGTACCTAGTGCTGCTTTCCTTGCGTGTCTCTTTGTGCTGACGTCGCCTTGTCGCTATGTTGTTAGACTATCTGGAACATCGCATTGAAGGTCTCAGTTTCTTGAACATCGCGCCTTCTTCTGGTCTTGCGCTTCCTGGGTTCTTCTTACCCAAGCCACTTGGTGACCAGGATATCGAGCGCGTGGTGAATGACACGGACACGGGCAAAAGCGATCCTGCTGCCGACGTCATCATACAAGGAATGAATTTTGCAGCGTTGGTAGACTCCCTCGAAAGCGTTTTGGAGGTAATGCCGCTTCGACAAAGACTGGATCGCTGGGCCTCGCGTTTGAACGAGATCGCGAATGGTGAACTGTTTGACGTCATGAAGCTCAATGCGAAGATCTGCGACTTGGGCAATGCGTGTTGGACCACGAAACACTTTACGGACGACATCCAGACACGCCAGTACCGTTGTCCCGAGGTCATCCTGGGCAAACGTTACGACACGTCGGCAGATATTTGGTCCATGGCGTGCTTCGTGTTTGAGCTGCTGACAGGAGACTTGCTTTTTGATCCAAAACATGGCCGCAACTTCAATCGCGACGAGGACCACTTGGCGCAAATGATTGAATTGCTCGGTCGAATGCCGAAGTCCATCACCGGGTCTCGGCACGGTTCCCGTGACTTTTTCAACCGCAAGGGCGATCTGAAACGAATTCGCAACCTCAAGTATTGGAGCCTGCAGCAAGTGCTTATCGAGAAGTATCGCTTCTCGCGCGCTGACGCAGAATGTCTAGCATCATTCCTGAGTCCCATGCTGCGCTACGAGCCGTCAAAGCGTGCTACAGCAAATGAATGCCTGGCACACCCGTGGCTTGCACATGTCGACGACGTTGTGGACAAGAAGAAGAATGATGGCAAGTAGAGAAGTTTGCTGATAGAGAAGTCGCGTGGAGTGGCACGAGATGCTCGACGTTGGCATTTGCTGTCGGGCGCTGGCTTTCCATTGGAGCATGAAATCGTTTCGCGTCGAAGTTAATGCAGCTCAAGCGGATGCGTATAACCGTAGTCGGGCGTGTTGACGTGTACTGCCGAAACGTGTCTTTTGCTTTGACTGTACGTCAAGAATCGGTGGCCACGATGGGAGGAAGCGTTGAGCTGATCTATCGAAAAGCAGACAACGAACCGCCGTCGATGCTGGTTGTGCCCAACTCGCCTTCCACCTATATTTGCTAAGAGTCGGGTGTACCCTAAGTTGACCAGCTCAGTAGATGGGTGCGCTATGGTATCGGTGTCATTGTTGATTGGGGAGGCATAAGACGGACTGTTTACTTAAAATCGAGGTGGTAGACTGCCTCGTCGACACATCATGATCCAGTCACAGCAGCACTAGCTTTTCGTTTATCTTTGCCTTGGCAAGACGCGTCCATCCAAGCAGTACTTACCACTTGACGAATAGCACGAAGATGCAGAGTGTAAATGAAGGACCCAACGTCAGGCTCGCTTGATCTCTGTGTCATATAGCCGCCAGGCACGTATCAGTCTTCTCTACTCTCTTTCCGCCATACAACGATCTATCTGCCTTCGCGCAATCAAAAAACGTACCAAACGTGTACAACTGCTCCAGATGCTTGACGTGGTCATCATCTACAAACGTGAACTTGCCCGTGTACTTGCCACGATAGAAAAGCCCTGACGGCGCTTCTATCCATTCTTGACGAGGAAAGACAAACACGTAGCTCTCGGATCGTGGAGCGTACGACCCCAACACGATTTCGTCCCGTGTGGCCGCCACTGCCTTCTTGACGTGATTGCAAAAGCGCAACCCACTCACAATGGTCCCATTGACTCGAAACGAAATGACAAAGCGGTACTGACAGCTCTCCGTCAGCACAAAAGGCGTCGCATGCATCCGTTCGACACTTTCAGGCGTTGACAATTTGTACACAATGTCTTCGCGTCCGTCTTCACGGAACTCGACCTTGAACTCCTCGACGACCACACGACGTGCGTCGCCCTTGTCTATCGCATGCACACACAAACACATGGATACACAAACACGACAAGATCAATCCGGTGTTTCACGCAACATCCTTGCATCCAGGTGCAAAACCGATCATATCCTTCAATGTAGGCAGATATGACCATCGTGATGCCATACATACATACATACATACATACATACATACATACATACATACATACATACATACATACATACATACATACATACATACATACATACATACATACATACATACATACATACATACATACATACATACATACATACATACATACATCGACGACATATGAACTCCGTGACATATCGACTTCGAGCTCGTCATACAACTCGATACACGTGTATATCGATCTGCTAATGACGTGACGGTACCTCCACGATCGCCATGCGCAGCGGCGCCCAACAGTCGTTCCTTGTACCTCCGTAGACTCTCATCTTCTGCGTCTTTGGCAAGCAACTCGTCGATCGATGCAATGGCGTGGGCGCTCATCTGGACATATCATCCACAAGATAAATAAAGTTTAGCATGATATGTATACACGTATCGATTGTTGTACCCCGTGCTCTCACGACCCCGACGCCGAAACGTCTTTTTTGCTTCCAGCGTTCGACAAGATGTATACACGAGAAACGCACTGTATACGTCGAAGGCTCGTCATTGTCGGTACGCGATTGGTGCCTCTCTCGAGTGATACGACCAGTCGTCCTGGCGTCGGTGCACACGGGTGCAAGTGAACCGTCTGTCGCTGCTCTCGCGTTCATGGCAGTGACAGGCTCCTCGCCGCCTCCGTCGACACGTTGCCAAACCGACTTTGTTTACAACGCACGCTTTTTCCTGCAAGCTGGCCACGCGTGATAGAGCAGACAATTGACGCGTCTCACAGCAAAAGTTCTCTACCGATCCATCACGCTATCCCTATCGCAATCTATTCCACTCTCTCTTCTCTTCTCTAATCTCTCTCTATTTCCGCTATTTCCTCTATTTCCTCTATTTAGTCGTTCGCCCATCGACTTGAGCCAAGTCAGCTCGCGGCCAGTCATTCATTCCTCAAGCGTCGCGGACAATGCCAAAGTCAGCGAAGTCGAAGCCCAAGCGGACGTGTCCGCTCGAGAAGCAGCTGGCGTTCGACAACAAGCCATGGTACGACCACAGCGCAAAGAGCGGCCCCTCGGCCAACGGCCACATGGACGACGACGACAATGACGACGACAATGACGACGACATGGCGCCAGACGTTGTGCCGGAGAAGTTGAGTCGCCGGACGTTGGCGCTCGCGCGGCAGCAACAGGTCGAAGAGCAGCAGCGGCAGCAGAAGGAGCGGACCCGTCGAGTCGGTCGACAATCGGCTGCGTCAGCTGCAGGACCACAGGTCGACGTCGACAAGAGCAGTGACGAGTCGGACGAGGACGAGCTGAAGGACGTCGCTGACGTGGACATGGACGAGTGCGACGGCCAGGAGGACCTCGTGCGTGTGAATGGCGACTACGTGGAAGAAGTTGAACTGTGCGACGACGACGAGGAAGCGCTTGCGGCGTTTAGCGTGGGCGCCCCCGAGCGTCGGAATCTCGCCGACATTATCATGGACAAGATCTTTGAGAAAGAGGCGCGGGATCGCGGCGAGGGGCCCGAGCAGGACGAAGATGTGCTGCAACGGGGCAAGTTTGACGCCAAGATCGTGCAAGTGTACACGGGCGTGGGCAAGATCTTGCAGCGCTACACGTCGGGCAAGTTGCCCAAAGCGTTCAAAGTGATCCCGAGCTTGAGTTACTGGGAAGACATTCTGTGGCTCACGAGTCCAGCAAAGTGGTCGCCTCATGCAATGCGCGCCGCCACGCGCTTGTTCGCGTCCAACTTGAACCCAAAGATGGCGCAGCGCTTCTTCAACATCTTTCTCCTCGAGCACGTGCGACAAGACATTCACGAGAACAAGCGGCTGAACTTTCACTTGTACATGGCGCTCAAGAAGGCGCTGTACAAACCCCAGGCGTTCTTCAAAGGGATTGTCATCCCGCTCTGTGAGAGCCGGAACTGCACGCAGCGAGAAGCTGCAATCGTTGGCAGTGTCTTGTCCAAAGTGTCGGTGCCCGTGATCCATTCCGCGGCAACGCTGATGAAGCTCGCGTCCATGGAGTACGCCGGCGGCAACAGCATGTTTATCCGCGTGCTGCTCAACAAGAAGTACAGTCTGCCCACGCGCGTGATCGCCGAGTTGAGTCAGCACTTTGTGCGCTTCACGTCCGACACGCGCACGCTGCCCGTGTTGTGGCACCAGTCGCTGCTCGTGTTTGCGCAGCGCTACAAGAACGACATTCCCAAGCAGCACAAGGAAGCGATGAAAGCGCTGTTCAAGCAGCACTTTCACCACCAGATCACGCCCGAGATCCGTCGCGAGCTCTACAACGAGGCGTAGGCGACAAGAGCGAACAAGTAGAACACCATGAGGATGGAGCAGAAGATGAGAAAGAAGACGATGAGGATGGAGCAGAAGATGAGAAAGAAGACGATGAGGATGGAGACCCTAACGAAAACACGACGAGTTTGTATGTATACGCAATCGCTTGCTACCACACTTGTAGTCGTGCAAACGGTCTGTCCACACCGGAATGGGAGCGTTGCAGCAGATGAATTCATCTATTCATCTACGTACATGCGTAGATGGGTACGTAGCTTGCTGGGGACATACTGAAACGGGTACTTAGTTAGATAGATCGACGGGTTCGCGCGTAACAAGGAGAGCTGTTGGCACACCCGATATTTCGTTCCTTTCCACGCTTTTTCGTCGACGGTCTCACTTACTGCGCTGTGAAAAAGAGACAGACAAACAGATATCGATCCACCTGCCAAGTAGTCCCTCAAGTCGTCATCGGGTCGACATTGACCACCTACGACCACATTGACAACATCCTCCTCCTCCTCCTCCTCATCCGTATCAGTAATAATGTCAATGTCCATGTCCTCCTCCTCACCATCGTCACTATCTCTACCATCAGAGACGTTCGTGCTCGAGCGATGTCTCTTCCGCGAGAACAACGTGTGGATCTACCGCGTGCCGGCCACGCACGTGACGTCGCTCGCCCCTCGCGCCGACGCGTGGGACATTGAGCGTCCGCTCCTCACGGGTTCCATGTGCATTATGCAAACAGGCGACGCGTGCGTCGTCCAACTCTTCGAGTCGCCCGTCGCGCCCGTCGCCACCCATTTCGACGCCCCTCGTCTCTTTGCCCACTGTCCGCTGGAGATCACACGGGCCCTTCCACTCGACGTGTACGTCCACGACTGTGTCGACTCGTCGCGCTACTTTATGCTGCGCGTGACCGACGACCAGAGCGGTCGCCGGGCGTTTGTCGGCATTGGCTTTCCGGACCGCACCACAGCGTTCAACTTCAAGGCGACAGTGCAGGACTATGCCAAGTACGCGCTCCGTCAAGAGGCGATGCAGGAGAGAGAGGGCGCAGCTGCTGACGGGAGTGAGGAGGAGGAGGGCCATGAGGGGTCTCGTGGTCCTCCTCCGAGCACATTGAGTCTACCGGAAGGAGCGACGATCCGACTCAAGTTGAAGACCACTCATTGCAGTGACGAGCGAGACAACGAGGCGCGGGCTCGACCGAGTGATGGGGCAGGCAGTAGCAGGTGTAGTGGACAAGGTTCGGGGGCGACCGGGTCTCACGTGGTGCCATTGATTCCGCCGCCACCGAGCGAGTCGTTGATGACGGCGCTAACGAGTGCAGTACCACCGGTAGTTGCTGAAGCGAAGACACAGGATGACGAAGAGGACTGGGGTGACTTTACGTCTGCTTAGACCGATACGAAGCGGGTAAGGAGTGGTGCGACGTTCGAATGCCGGTCATCGTGATAACATGCGTGAAATGGCAGCTCGGTGGCCTGATCGGGCGATGGTAAACAGGTTTGCTACTGCGTGGACCAAACAGGTCGAGCCATGAAGTGGTTGTCTCCAATATCTGTGGACCTTTTGCATGACGATACAGTACGACTGCTAGTGGACAAGTCGTCTACGGAAGGGCACGATGCAGAATAGCATCCCATGCAGTTGTTGTGCTGTGGGTGGAGCTTGGAACAAGAGCGGTGCCAGCATGATGCAAGGATAGAGCAGTCTCTTTTCCCTGACAAAGGAGGCGAGTTTTTTTGTGCGCAACAAGGTGATGGGATGGCACCCTTTCGGATCACGAAGCGTGTTGTTGTAAGGTGTTTGCATGTGATCGCTGGGAATGGACGGACGTGCGTTTTGCTGTGCCTTACTCTCGTACTTGCTCAGGTGCGCCCTGACTTTCTCGCTGCGGATCTTGCGACCATAGCCTCACTACACATGCCAACGCGTCAAGACTAGCCGACCTTCAATCACGAAGCCAGGACGATCATACTGTGCAGAAGTAGAAGTTCATCACTTGTGCAGTTGCAGTAATTTGCCACTTTGTGCAGAGTCGCCGAAGCTGTGGCAGTGTATATGGGAGCAAGGTCTGGCTCGACCAAGCATGAGTGATAGATCTTTCATCATTTACCTACAAGACCTCGTTGATATGTCTCCTGATCATTCCTTTGACCCCGTGCAAGCAGTCACAAAGCGTCTCGTGCACGTGGTCATTCTAGCGCCAAAAGCACATTGTAACGGCTCATCTTTGCAGGTTTACAGTCAAAATGAGTCCGCCGCCATTATTGGGTATGCCGCAATGGCTCCTCCTACGCATACAAGAGTCGTTAAGCGTTTGAGCGCTTACGCTCTGCAGATGGCGTCAGACTCCGTCATCGGACTGTGATACACAGGATGAGGTGTTCAGCCACTTTAAATACCGATCATTGCAACGAGGTGACAATCGCCCACGCTGTCATAGTGTAAACTCGTTGATATCTCTTGTTTGCTGGTGCGATACAAAAGTGAGTGCGAGTATGATGAGGTACATTCAGCTACGCGATCGACCTGCTATACCCTACGTGACCTAACTCAAGAAGTTGCTCGGAATCAAAAGGTGGACGCTGTCTCGATGCAGTCATCGTACGAATCTTCCATCCACTTTTGCCTTGCCATTACGACAATGGTCATTCCTAACAAGTGTGGCGCTGCCCCATTTGCTTGCCATGCATGTGTCGATTCTTGCACGATATGAACAGTCGATGCATGGGAGACAGACGACCGTAATCAAAAGCTGAGCAGAGGTAAAGCGAGAGAAATTGTCGTCGTCTGTGCTGATGGTGGCGAAGAGACTAAAGAAGTGTTGAAGCATACATGAATGGACTTGTAACGGGGTGAGCCTGTTGCATTATGTTGACCGCTAATTAGAGCATTAGGACTAGCATTTGTATTGATAATCTTGAGCAATATGTACCGCGCCAAGTAAATATTGTAGTAATTTTACCGTCAAAGATCGTGTGTTGTATACTTTACTCATTGGTTGCCACTACATCCCCTGACTAAACCACCAACCGGTGCTGGACGTGCGCAATGAGTAAGGAGCGGGTCGCTACATTACACATTTGTAGATTGCTGTCGTCAAAGTTGCAACCTGTCATTTGTTATGGATCGCTTCTGCAACATTTGCCGAAGTTTAGTCCGTTCAACCATAAAAGGTCTACAAAGTAACGACAGATTTACATTCATCGACTGAATCGTTGCAGATTTTGAATCGCGTGATTTACATAGCCGTGTCGTTTCAACCGATCTGTAATTATTACGTAGCTTCAGACGCCGTCTTTGCGTTGCTAACGTGTCAGCAATACACATATTCGTGGCTTTCGATAAAAAGAAAACGCGTGAAGAAAACGCTCCTTGTGTGAAGTATCTCGAAGGGAACGGATGAAAGAAAAACGTCAAAACTACGTCAAGCGAAACGCTCACACTGCGACATCGAAGTCGTTGACGATCGCGTGGCAGCTGTAAGTCTCATTCACAACCCAGAGAGTCGAGCAACCGAACAAAATGGCATTACCACAAAACAAACAAATAAAGTCGAGCCATGAAACGTACGAAACCTCAGATTACAATTACTGGAATCCATCGAGGCCATTTATCACGACGTTCATCTCAAGGTGCGTTTGACACATTTTAAGATGCGATACACGATCCAGACCAATATAATGAGAAGTATAAACAGGTCATGAACTGGCTTTCGCCAGGAACTCGTACGACGGCCATTCAGCTGCCACCAGACTCTTCCATCGAACCGAAAGGAGCCGCCCCTCCTCGCCCTGGTGCGTCTCAGGACTGCCGATCAGCCGCTTGCGCTGCATCAGGTTCAGCAATCGAAGCGGCGCGAATGGACGGTGCGACAAATTTACCAACAGGCACCGACTTCATGGCTCCCATTATCCGAGCCGTGGATGCACCTTCTGAGGAGCGTACCACCGACGCCGCCACCCGTTTGAATTTCTATCATATGGCTTTACGTCAGCATGGCCCCTGGAGCAGCATCCAATAGCTGAGATTGCAGCTTTTTTCTCCGCCGTGTAGGGCAGACAGCCTTTTCTTAAACGTGGCCTCAGATTCTCCCGGGAAGGATACATCGTATGGGCATAGTGTTCTTCATAGGCGCTCAGAACACCGCTGGAGGCCACCCGCGATCGCCCGCGACATTTTGAAGCTTTTGCCGCGGAATTAAAAACAGCAGGTTCGGATTACGTAGTGTCTAAGAGGCTACTATTTATGGTCTTTTTGCAGCCAAGTATGGCCTTTTCCGGTTCGCCATCGATGCCAGCGGCGTAGCGAGCACAATACCCAACACTTCGATAAAAGGAAGCTGTTTGCTTCGTCTATCTTTTTGGAAAAAAAATTGTTTCGCACACGGGGCTCTTTTTGAGAGTAGAAGAAACGACTAGCTTGCATGATCATTATGGAGCTGGTTGACTAGAAATGGAGATTCACGGATATTCTTTGCAAGTTGTATAGTCAGCACAAGTGGAGCGGCGGCTCTGGTTCTAAGCATATGAGCACAAGTCTTCCGCCAAGGGACTCAAGACAGACGGCTTGATGAGGCTGGGCTGCTTCGTACAGTACACATAGACTCTATGTTTGACCAGGCGAACTTTGTTTCTGAGAAAGCATGCATACTTACAATGCTGATTGCGGCTCGTCTGAGCCTCGATAGTGCTAGCAGATAGAGGGATGGATGACTAGTGTAAGTTCATCATAGAGATTGCAGAAGGGTACCTATCTTTCCAGCTCATGACGAATTTTGTACGCTCGTTCATAGCAGCTAAAATGCCTGCTATTGTATATTACCATCTAGGCGCAGGTTGAAGGGCAGCTTGTGTTCCACATCGCGCGGAGGGTAGTTGAAATCAGTCGCCGGACAAACGAAGCGACCACGGACATGATCCTGGAATTAGCGGAGGTGGCGTGAGTTAACGTTCATGTGATTCACGAACTGATGGTGATAAACAAGACCATCAGATGGATTAGAACGCGCAGGAGAATCTACTAAAATATCTGTTCACAAAAGGCTGCAGCTCATCACTGAGACGTTCGATTTCAGTACAGGGCAGAGTTCCTATTTCTGTGACCTTTTATCAGGCTTTCATATGATCGGTTCAGATAGTCTAGCACGGACCGGATGGTCGTTAAAGTCGAGAAAAGAAGAAGTAAACGATTGTGCTTTTAAACCCGACTTGCTTTCATGAGATTTATAGCATTACTGCGTACTTTATAGCGGTAGTTCCTACGGAAGTTGAGCTTTACGATTTAGAACCCTACTCTTCTAAGTTCATAGGCATCTTCCGCATGTATAGTCACGTTTTATATGAATGGATGCGCCACTTTCTTGCATGGTATCGTCAGTATACTGTATAGTGAGGCAACCATTATAACCGGCACTTAAGGGTTGATCGCCAACTGCAATGATATAGTTGTGGACACTGGAGCCATTCAGTATCAATTTGTCAGTATACAAACGCGCAGTTGCGAGGGCCATGGTAGTGTTAGTCACCGAAGAAGAGCTGTTATCAATTGGATACCTGAATGAACCCTGTGTCAGGTTAAAGGGAATGCGTCATATGGCGAGTCATCGTCTTAGGTTCAGCAGTCGGCCGATACAGGGACTCAAGCAGACGTCACCCTGGTCTTAATATCGAATTTTCCACCTCTCACAGCATCGATCGCCTTGCCGGAAGTTCCTGATTCGCAATACCCAATACCTCAATAATACTTTACGAGACACACTAATGAAATCACGTGGTTCTGAATGACGGCGGGGTTGGAGAGAACTAACTTACTCGCCTCTTTCGGAAACGAGGAATGCTATTGGCGCATTCGCTATGGATCCATCTTCTATGTCAACACGGCTCAATTTGGGGACATTTAACTCCTTTCGCGACGGAGATTGGCGTCACGAGATATCGTGTCGATCGCGATTGTGCCAATAGCGCCGCGGCGTTTCCTGAAGAGACGGCTGTTTCGCCAGTAGGCACCATCTACACTCTTTTAAGTCTTTTAGCTCAACCCAGAGTAAGAGGATAGAAGAAGCGAGTGATGACAAATGAGCCGGCACTCAATTGGCGAAAGCCCACCACTTCTAATCGCGCAGAGCTCTGAACTTGTGCAGCCTCAGAAGATGATGGACCAGGCAAACAACAGGGGTTTACCGCGATCTCAATGAAACCGCTTCCAGTGGTTGAGCTCGCTCAGATGCCGTGATCGGATCGACTCTCTGAAATTTGGGCTGACAAATAACTGCGACGGGCAATTGCCCCACGATAGCGGTAGCACAAGCAGTTGCTGTCTAAATATATACAGCACGTTTTGAGGGCAAAGACCATGTTGCATTTTTCCGGAGTGGGTCATTATTTATTCTCTCAAATCGTCTGCCCACCTGTGATTTCGCCCCTGTTCCATTCAGTAAATACTGGTGAGGACCTTAAGCTTCGGCTTTGAAAAGTGGGTTAAATCAGCAAACCCACTCTGCCAAAGTTGCCGACGCCTCTTTGTTGCCGTCGCGCACACACTTTGAGCAGCTATCTGACGGTGTTATCATGGTACAGTGGGCGCTGGGACCCTTAATCTGGACGATCGTGTCGATCATGACCAGCAAGTTAGCGCGTTTCGCGAGGCCGGCCATGGTTGGACTCCAAAGTCCAGTAGAAAGTCGGCAAACCAGCTCCGGTAGTACCTGCTGGAATATGCGGCTTCTCTCCACGGACCGTGACATGCTTGATTCCGGTGATAAATGGATGGAAGCGAGACGCTTATCATGTTCATCAATGTTTTGCTCCGCGATAGTAATGTCACCCGATTAAATGCTAACGGTGATAGGCAGTAGATCTGTCGGCGATATCTTTCAACTACGGTGACTCGTTACGGCCGAGTGGTGAAGACGGCCATTTAGTACCCGCCACCGGTATGAAATCGCATATATCACATTCAGGAGGTAAAGATTGCGCATCAGAACTGCTTCATTAGTCGTTCAGTTTTAGGGCGGCATTACTTTGCCTTCGTACGCACCAAACACGAGCGCTTCTCACTTCATTGAACGGATAATTTGGCTGCTTCTGACCCAGAGTGTCTTCTAGGGAATTTGTCACTGGCTCGGATCAGGACCCCATCGTGCCTCCGACGTTCTGCAACCAGCGGAAAATACTCCCGGAAGAGCCCAGAACATCTTCCTCTCCGTTTGGGTATCCCGCCACGCTGATCGTGCGCTCGCAGTCAACGAATGCTTATGTCGGACAAGAAATTGTAGGATTTTTTGCTGGCGTTGCTTTTGATGCGTCTTATGGCTCAAGCGCACGAAGATGATATCATCCCTCGTTAAAGAATTCATGCGACTTTGTCTGGGATTAGGGCGGCTGTCGAGACCACCTCCTCCAGCACATTAGTCGATGTGAACGTCAAACGCGGCCGGATGGGTGTGCGACCACGTCAACCTCCGCCAACTCCGACAGATGATCGCATTGATGGGACGAATGGCCAGATACATGGTGTGCTCAAGGCTCAGCATGGCCAGCAATGACTAAAATTATATCTACAAATTTACGGCAACATCTAGTACTGGCTATATTCAGCGCTTGTTGAACCGGAAATCCTACTTCGACATGCTCATCAATTGGTCTTCCATAGTGAATCATTATTGGCATAGATGATCATGTCCTCGTACAGTAAACCACTGGGTAACTACAATCCTTAAATAGGCTCCGCGCATATAGGACTCAGGTCAAGGAGCTACCACGGTGAACTGGATCAATTTTTGGATTACAAGCGAGATGCATCGGGCGGGAATTTCTCGACTCCCTCCCCTCATCGACGATTGAGCCGACTAAGATGCTTTAGCGCTGTCAACTATGCGGCGAATGATGTACTACGACTCTGTGACTCGCGTTGGCGCGTCCGTTGAGCAAACACCTGCTGTGCGCAGTGTTGTATAATATGGAATTTGCCGCGTTGTAGGGTGACGGTAGACAAGCCGACCTCATTTTGCCGAAATATGTAGTCATGTCAATATACGATGGAGTAATTGTGGATACTGTACGGCTTTTTACGCGCAAGAAAATTCGTTGCACACTGGCGCAATTTTGCGAGATATCTCGGCAAATCTTCATTACCCGATACCCTATTTACGACCCGAGTTCAAAATGTAGCTCATCAATTTTTTACTTCTTGGAGTTCCGCAACACAGTTCAGGCCGACTTTGACGCGTATAGGGAGACCACCAGCCTGACTTACAGACAAGCAACACGATCTATGATCTCAGAATATCCGCGGCTCTAAGAAAAGTGCTCGGATAAATAAATGTCATCCCGGAGCGGCATACATAAACGAAAACTCCCGATTGCGCAGTATATTCACAAAACCCGTGTCTACACGGATGGTAAAACGGCTGCATTTTTGGCCACCTGGGTTTTTATGTGAGGTGTGCGCCTATAGGTAGCTACTGGACTCAAACCCACTGGAGTTGTGGTTTTACTTCCCAAGAAAAGAGATGTGACATAATCCTCAGCCGCGACGCGAGCTTCAGAATGGAGTTTTACCTATAGATATTACGAATGCGTGCTTTTGTTGTAGACGAAGAAATCGTATAGAACTTTCTTACTGTCGAGGGCGGCGGGACCTAAATATATCATTTTACTTCATTCTCGCTTGGTATCTGCACAATAAACCACCATACTTATGAGTACATTCACATACGTGCTAAGTACAGGTCTCGAACGGTGTGACCAACATTGTATGGAACGGTTGAAAAGTACGGCCTTTGATGTACTGCTAGCCTTCTCTAGATTCGCGGATGTGTGGATTGGTAGACATTGCTGGGGAAGACTCCGCAAATGATTTTGATGACCACTTTACATATTGGTACGGAGGTCGCGCCAGCAGCAGTGGTCAATATTACGTTCCGGAGCAATAAATGAACCGAGTTGAATGGATGTCGACGACTGCACATTCTTAGCTGTCTGACGACCAGGAAGCGGTCGTCCACCTAAGAACACCAAGAGTAGGAATTTATCCCACTCACCGGCCTTTGACAAACTGATAATGTATCACGATCTCGAACGGGTCTCCTCTATGTTACTAGATGACATGAATGACGTGACAGTCAGACAAGGAAAATCAATTTCTGGGGAACTTCGACGTATCTATGATTATCCGTTGTGTAAATAAAATTCGCAAGCGCATACAACAGAGTCGTGCCTAAATGCGTCACAAGATCGCTGAGCGTACGGACTAATTTATCATACAGGAAGCAGTGGGTCCAGATGAAGGTCGAAGACTTACTCCAAGAGCGTCTCGAATGACGCGTACAGCGCCTAGAACGTCGTTGGATCTGTTGCAGTGGAATGTGCAACGGGTTTTAAACTAAAAAATGGAACGGGGTCAAAGCCTTACGGATACTACCCAGAGTCACGGTATGGTATTCGTCATAAACATGTCGGTAGCAATAAATTTGCGTCCAAAGGGTATACAATAATAGGGGCTCGTGATCGACTACGCCACCGACAGACAAGTCATCGAAAACTAATAGATTTCTGAGCGTCCGTGGAATATTTCCATCATCGTACAAATTAAATTTCGGCCCTATTCTTTTGAGTTGCGGGAGCGAAAGCCTGGCAACCATGATGAGTCTCAGCTGACATGACCGGCGGGTCCCAACGTACCAAGTGATACCTTCTACAAGGACACGCTTGCTTTTCTTGATTCGGATCTTGCGGTGACAACGACCCAAATTGTCAACGCCGCCGATCTTATTCTCTTTATTCTGAAAGCCCTAGGATCCCTCATGATGTATATGGATGACTCGGCCGATGAAATGGACTACAGGCACATATTTTTATGCTGCCATTGAGTTTACAATTTTTTGCAAAATTATTATAAAAAAGGCTGTAGCGGGTTTTGCCCGAACTCGTTAAGATGTTGCAACAAGGCTCTGTCCAAGAATTTAAAGTCGAAGCTTGTAATGACAATGATGATGTCTTAAAATAGTAACTGCCAAACTCGGCCATACCATAATATATCTGATCAATTCGTTTACTAGACTTTCCGAAGGTTTACGATACGGTCTATCGGGACTTCCTATATGAATCTGTACATAGTTTTGGCTTCGAATAATGGTATGCTTGTATTCGTTAATCGGCTGTAGTACGGGACGATGACAAATTTTATCGAAAATATGAGGCTCTCCCAACCAATTGTAGTGACGTCCAGCATTCGTCAAGGGGACCCGCCTGCCTCCCTCATGGTTCTGTTGCGGTTGAACTCTTACGGGTCAATGTTCAACAATCATCTCACTCGCATTTACTAACTTTCTATGGCGGCAGAGAAAAGATACCACACCTTTCTACCTTCTGTCGATATTTCGACCATCTCCCTCGAGAAGGTGCAGCTCCAAACACCGGTGATAGTCTCTTCACCTGTAGCGGAGCTATAACATCGCCTTTTCCAAAGGAATTTTCCCAGCTTATAGCGTTTTTTTGCACTCAATAAGAACACGACTTAACGAGTCTGCTTCGCTTACTGACCTTCTAGGCCTGGTTCAAGGGAGCTTTATGATCAGGGATTCAACATCACCAAGTGCTAAGTAGAATATGTCATAACAAGGCTTCTTAATCGAGCGATCAAAGACGCCATAACAAGGCATTGAATAAACTACTAGTTCGCATTTTGATCTGATACAGATCAGATTGCGAATTAGTTGTTTATTCCTAACGCACGAGAAATTTGCGTATGTAATAAATGTAAGATTTTAATCTCGAATCTAGTAAAACCTGAAACGTGCCATTGTTGGCTGAAGCGACATAATATATATGAGTGGTAGATCACAGGGTACATATAATCATCCCATTGGTGTACCACTCTCAGTGTAAAATTGTTACATCGCCCGCTTTGGCGCGCTATCCGGTTTGCATATGCAGCCGGCAAGGAGTAAAAACGTGATCTCAAACTTAGTACTCAGCCGGTCGATTCACTGTTTTTAAAAATTACAGACACAGTGATACCATATACCACTTGAAGTTCGAATTAGGGACGGGTTAACTCCGGCATCGCAATTAGTCGATTCGGTTCAAATGAATCAGTAGCGGTTGCTCACAGCTAAAACGATTCCAATGTAGTGTCAACAAATTGATTGGCAATTTGGTAATGGAGTCGTTTTACCGTCGATCGTGTTGATGACTGCGATCTTTGCGATAAATCGCAAATAAAATCAGTGGCACCCCAGTTGCAGCGATATACGAGGGAACAATTCCAAAATTGTTTGTAACCAAGGCTTTAATGTAACGGGTTTCCACGTCGGTTGATTACCGACATTACATGTGTGGATCACACTAGGGATGATTATCCCACTGAGAATGGTATTCGAACACGGGAGAGGCTTAATAAATCGGACACTAAATACACCAGCGTCTATGCATTAAACTTTGTGTTTATATGGCATCCGTGGTATTACATTCAGGTCACGTCAATTTGAATATTACATGATAACATAACTATAAATGCACTTGTAACATGGTTTGGCCACTTCAACTCAAAAAGAAATCTTTCGTTGTCTAATGCATGTCGATAAACACTCGCTTCCGAATTTGCATCGCACTTATCAGTGCCCAAACAGCCTAATACCAGCTAACGGGATTTAGGAGGATACACGTACAAACACGCATAGTCTCAAAAGATTAGCTTCGCAGACCACCCACCAATTGGGCAGAACCATACGAAGCTCGGCGAACCCCGACAAGGGCATTACATCCGAGCGGCACCGAAAAACCCCGGACCCGTGTCCAGAGGATGAAACGGACATGTTATCGACCAGTGTAACGGGGCAGCCCTTTACATGGAATTGTCACTTTAAATAAACAATTCCAATAAAGAATATTAATTTGAATATTCTTTGATCAATATCACCAAAATGGTGATAGCGAAGGGTCGGCCAAAGAGTCTGTTCATTGGTTGATATCTTGATGATATCAATTCACCAATCGCCGTAAGATGCGCGCAATGAGTGGTGACGAGACGTCACCATACACTCAATTAGATTATTATAATTAAGTTAAGTCAAACAGAGAGACAGTGGATAAAGACTTAATTATATTAATATAACAGTTATGCTTTTACCTTATCTACGCTTCCTCGTTTGCCTCGTGTACGTCTGTCGGGGCACCAAAACCCTTGCGTTAAGTTCACGCAAGGGTGTGCCCCGTTACACCTGGTAGCACTTTGTAGTCCTTCCAAGGACCACAACATCCAACATGAACATGTTAAATGATGAGGAGACCTGTCACGCCACGCGTGAAGGGTTTACCCATTTGAGTGACATCGAATGGGGTGCGGTAGAGCGAATGAGTTCTACCGTAGGCGAGCTCGCCATTAGCGCCATGTTGGAGTCTCTAGACAGAGACCAACAACATGCCGCTATAGCCAAGTTCATACAACATGAACTTGTCGCCGAAAGGGAGAAAGTAGCCTTGCTTCACCAGCAAGGCTCTCAACAGGCCGAGCAGTTGAGAGAACTCGGTGCTCAACAGACAGAGCTGTTGAGAAAGCAGCAATTTCATGCTGCTGTGGGCGGGACGGCGCATGCGCGTCGTCCCGAAGTCATGAAAGTTGACATCTCCAAGTACAGAGGAGTCCCGGAAGACTCCCTGTTACTGTGGTTTGTCGAACTCGACAGAGCCTAAAGGATCGTCGCGTCGCAGATGAGCAAAGGAAACTCACATTTGCTCAAACCTACTTGACAGGGCGTGCCAAAACTTGGTCCCTGGGGCTCGAGAGGAGTGACCCAAATGTGTTTAGGTCGCTATATGACTTCAAGTCCCGGCTCAGACAAACGTTTGAGCCGCCACGGGCTGAGTTCAGGGCTCGTTCAGAACTCCTGAAACTCAAGCAGGGCAAGCGTGATGTGCACGCTTACGCTCGACATATACGACTCCTAGCGAGTAGTATAACTGCTAACCCAGTTCATGAACACACGTTGATTACGGTGTTCATGGAAGGGCTTGCAGAAGGGTCCGTCAGGAGCCACCTGTTCCGCCTTGAGCTGAATACGCTGGAAGATGCGATATCAGCAGTGGAACAGGAAGACTTTAGCATGAGACAGGCTCATTCTAGCTCAAACTCTTATCTTCCACCAAGACGACAAGAGATCGGAGGTCCAGAACCAATGGAACCTCTGCTATGTTGAGAGCAAGAGAACTCGCTCTTCAAAAAACAAGCGATTGCAGCAGTGCAATCGCTGTCAGAAGTTAGGGCACTACGCATACGAGTGTAGTGCTCCACGCCCAGTACCAAACAGTACTGAGCAAAATGGACGACCATTTGCCAGAAAGGGCAATGGGCGTGGGTCCAGCGCTGTTGCGAAGCCGCAACATCGAGACGGACCATCAAAAAATGGTCGGGATCAGTAGGGGCGGAGCGCCCTACTGATCCAGCAACCTCAAGAGAATTTGCTAATCTCTTGACGAAAGTTGCTCCAGATGCACAATCATTGTGTGTCTCTGCACCTGGTGATGACGTTTCGCTCATCACCTTGAAGTTGGAAGCGACAAATGATTTGTCGCTTCGTGCCCTAGTAGACTGTGGAGCGTCAAAAATCTTTGTTCGACGCCAGTCAAAATGGGGTCGTAGGCTCAAGTTCTTTGAGCGCGACATTCCCCACACGAGGATGACGGTGCGCCTTGCATCAGGCGCATCGATTACCGTTTAGAAACGTGTATCAGGAATCCACTACACGTTAGAGGGCGAACAGTACGATGATGACTTCATCGTACTGGATCTGGATGACAAATTTGATGTCTCCCTGGGATTACCTTGGCTCAGAAAGTACGAGCCAAGGGTGAGCTGGCAGCATGGATCCGTGAAGATGCCTGCCGCTTGTTCATCAGACGGCCATCTGATGAACATCTTGGAGCGTCCAAAAGCGTGTGGATGTACTGCGAGTTTGTGCGATGGCCTCACTTGCGGTACGGTCGTTAGCACGACTGCACAAGGTCGCAGTGTAGTTGATCACTACACTGTGGATCAAGCTCCCGGCGGCTGTACAGGAGTACAGGCTGCGCCGAAGGTCCACTACTCGAATAAGTCGAGTGGACCGGGATATGGATGCATGCCTAGCGGGCAGCACCTTAGAAGTAAGAAACCTGTTGCCTTCAAAGGGCAACATGGACATCCTAGGTCGACTGGAGAGTCGACCATAGAGGATCGGTCCCTGACTGAGGTTGCACAGCCACAGTCAGAAGACGTCGAGGGAATAAGTCCCCACGTACTTGAGGAAGGAATTAATCAAGATTTACTTGATGAAGGACTAAGCCTTCAGCAACCTGTGGAAAGAAGCTCCCAGGAAGTAACCGAGACGTTGAACGTCTTGGTTAATGACGGATCAAGCGTAGGCGCTTACACGCTTGATCTGATTGTGCCTCCGAAGTTAACTTCGGAGATAACTCAGTTGCCAACACTAGAACTGAAACGGTTCTTGCATGATCTGCGTAGTGGCAAATTCAAGCAGATCTGCATACTCGTCACAGAGGATGAGTATGTGGCCGATGTTCGGTCGGCAACAGTATTTGCTGAGAACGAACGGGTTCTCAGCAGCTCATCGATGGACAAAAGTGTCCTCGATGAGAAAACTCGGATCGAGCGATACACGTCTCAATCCTGGGAGTCACTTCAGGCAAACCCTTTGTATAAGGATTTGATCGAATTCAAGGACGTGTTTCCTGAATTAGTACCGTGCGAGTTGCCTAAGGACAAAGGCACTCGACACGAGATCGAGCTCAGACCGGGCTCGAAATACTGTGTCATGAAGCAGTGGCCACTGCCTCGTGAACAAGTGATAGCGATCGACGAGTTCTTTGCCGATCGCTTAGCAGCGGGCCATGGTAGGGAATCAACATCCCCTCACAGCTCTCCGACCTTCTGTGTGCAAAAGGCCACAGGAGGATGGTGGATAGTGCACGCACTCAACAAATTGAATGCTGCAACGGTACCGGCTCAGACGCCGATACCGAGGAAGGACGTAGTCATAGATGGTATGTCAAAGAGTACCATCTTTTCGTCCATGGATCTGATGGATGGGTTCTATCAGATCCTCATGCGTGAACGGGACATCCCGAACACGGCAGTGAGCACACCCAGCGGTATCCTGTGGGAGTGGCTAGTTATGCCACAGGGGCTTTGCTCAGCCCCTGTAACATTCAACAGATGTGTTACAAATCTGTTGAGACCGGTGCGTGATTTCGCACCGAGTTACTTCGACGATGTGCTCGTTCATAGCCGGGCTATGGACGGAAGGACGGACGTTGAAGTTCACAGAACTCACGTTCGTCAGGTTCTTCAACTTATGCGTACGCACAAGTCAAATGCCAATTTTAAGAAGTTTATCTTCGCGGTTAGCGAAATACCACTTCTTGGGTGCATCGTGGGTAAACACGACGTACGCCCTGATCCCGAAAAGATCTAGACGATCACCGACTGGCCAGTGCCAGTCGATGTCAAGGGACTAAGGAAGTTCCTTGGTCCAGCGACGTACTTGCACAAGTACTCGCGCAACTACGCCGAGATGACTGTGCATCTTTCTTGCTTGCTCAAGAAAAATGTCAAGTGGTCATGGAACGCTGAGTGCCAGCGTTCCTTCGAGGGTATCAAGCAAAACTTCATGCAGTCGCCGATCTTGGCGATTGCAGATCAGGACAGACCATTTCATGTGGTCTGTGACGCCAACGATTTCGCAATCGGCTGTTCGTTAATGCAGTTCGACACAGATGGCGCGGAGCGCGTCATCTGTTATCAATCGCGTCAGCTGCAAGCAGCTGAGCGCAATTACCCAGTGCATGACAAGGAACTCCTTTCCATGAAGTACGCACCGGCTAAGTTTCGCGTCTATCCCTTGGGAGACAGACCGTTTGTTGTCTATACGAACCATGCGTCATTACGCACGGCCGTAAACAGCCCGCACCTCTCGCAATGGATGGCGAGGTGGCTGTCTTTCTTCGCGGAGTATAACTTCTACGTGTAGTATAAACCATGACGACTAACTTCGTCGCTGATGCGCTTTCGCGCCGGCCCAATTTTGAGCCGGACGCACGAATCAACAGTGATGATAAGCCCACTGTTGCAACACTGTCAGTTAGTGTCCCGTCGTCAAGTAAACTTGACGACGTACGAAAAGCATACGCGGAAGATAAGGATCTTCTGCGATTAATGGATCATCTGGTGCATCCATCCAGTAAATTCATAAGGGATTTACCGGCTTGTACCGATCCTCATTGGATAGGTTTAGTACACGCAACGGATTGATGTACTATACAGTCGCCGACGACACTCCTCGTGTCGTCGTACCCGCTCATCATGATTTGCGTTTACGCATCATGTATGAGTGTCACGATGCCCCAACAGGCGGGCATCGTGGTAGAGAAAAGACTTACCTCACGGTAAGTCGTGAATTTTACTGGCCACGCCAGTATCAGTTTCTCCGCAAGTACATACGTGCTTGCGAGGTTTGTAAACGGGTGAAGCCTAGTCCTTCATCCCGTGCGCCATTGCAGCCTCTGCCTGTTATGACAGAGTGCTGGCAGTCCGTTTCAATGGACTTCGTCTTCGGTTTTCCCGAAGACGCTCACAAGAAAAATGGTATTCTTGTGTTTGTTGACCGATTCAGCAAGATGATGCATCTTGCTGCTGTCCCTGAGTCGATCATCACTCAAGGTTGTGCTCGTGTCTTTCTAGACACGGTCTTTAGACTCCACGGGTTACCCCGTGAACTCGTATCCGACCGTGACCCTCGGTTCACGGCGGCATTTTGGCAAACCGTGTTCCGTTCTCTCGGAACACGGTTGACGATGTCCACTTCTGACCATCCCAAAACAGATGGTCAGACGGAACGTGCGAACCGTGTCCTTGAAGAGACCCTTCGAGGATATGTCCACTCGTTTCCGAGTTGGAGCGATTTCCTTCCAATGGTGGAATTCGTCATTAATAATTCGGTGCATGCTTCCACACAGCACACACCGTTTTACGTGAATGGCTTACGCCATCCACGTGTGCCCGCCCTTCTATAGTGTGATTCTTCGGTAAGGGGGGAGGGACTCGCTCGAGCAAAAACCGTTTTGGCTCTTGCTCATCACGTGTCGACGCTAACGTCGTCACGTATGATGCCGATGTCGATCAAGTCGACATCGATGAAGAAGATCACCTCAATAAAAGCGATGACGCTATTATTGACTCGGATGATGATGACGATGCTGGTATATTCAGCATCGTCAACGATTATTCCAGCGAGGAAGAAGACAAACTCGCTGAAGAAGAGAACAATCTCTTAGCAGTGCGCACGAAGCGCACTGAAAGACAAAACAAAGAGTCAGCAGAGAACTTCCTGCTGACTCGAGAAGCGGTAGTCCGTTTCGTTCAGGACGCCATCGCAAATGCGGTGGACCGTCAGAAACGGAACGCAGACAAGAATGGAAGAGCAACTGTTCTTTCATTTAAAGTTAACGACCTAGTACTACTGTCTACGGTAAACTTACCTGGACATACAGTCACTAGTGTCGGCAGTAGTAAACTACTACCGAAGTACATTGGGCCATTTCAAGTGTTGCATCGCAAGGGCAATGCATACACACTCGAATTGCCACGTAAGATGCGCACGCATCCTACGTTTTACGTGGGGAGGCTCAGGCCGTACTGTCAGTACGATCCTTCTTCCTTCGATGAAGATAGCCCCCAAGTTCAAGAACATTCATCAAGTTCTTGCGTTCGCGCTCCAGACGATCCGTCTGGTCGCGCAGATATGATACCTCGGAACTAAACCGAGATATCTCCCCGCGAGATGTCGCCAGCTCGCCGAATAGGGAGCGGACATCCCGCTCGACCTGAAGCTGCGCTGTGGCATAATGGGCGCGATCCCTCGCCCGATCAGCCTCGCGATCCTTGCGGTTCTTCTGCACGGTATCAGTCAAAGCGTAGCGCCGGTCGCGCTCGTGCTTCAAGTCATCGCGCAATTCATCGATTGCGCGATCCATCTCGAAAGGGTCGAGATGGTGAGCCGAATCATCCGGAGGAGGTCTTTCCTCCTCCACCACATCCTTTGATGGATGCTCACGGTGGTCAACGCTTTCTAGTGGAGCGTATCTTGAATCACCGCGACAATTCAGGATCAAGGACGAGCTACCTCGTCCAGTGGCGGGGGTATCCACCCTTTTGGAACAGCTGGGAGCCCCGCTCTCAGCTGTTGATGGATGTTGAAGGTTTCGTCCGCCAGTATGACGAGACCCATCCGATAGGTCCTCGGGCCCATCGGTAAACACGCGCTTTTGGCGCTTGTAGAAGGATTGCAAGTTTGCAATCGCGTCACGCATCTCAGCCGAGATGTGTGCCCTTCTCCAGGGCGAACTTAGGGAATACACGTCCCTATGTGCACGCTGCGAGTTGTCAACACAACTCGCACAAGGGTCTCCCTAAGTGAGGCAAGGAATGTCTGACTCACTCGACAAACTGTGCAACCGGTACCTAGCACCGGTTGACGTTCGCTTTTCGAACTTGATGCGTATCGCCTCATGTTTCTTGAGCCACCCTTCTCGTCCAAAATTCTTGACATTTTGGACGAACGCGTTCCACGCAGCCAAAAGCGAGGCTTTGTCACGCTTTTGGTTGCTGTTGTACCATCGATGTATAAGGAATACATCGAGATAAAAGTCTTCTTCAGCGCGGAAGTTACTCGCGCTGGGTCCTAAGCCATGAAGCTCAGTTGCATCGAATAATGGAATTCTATGGTGCTGGATTGTCTCGTAAGACAAGCTATTGATGAGCCGTTCGGACAAATGCCACTGCTTCAGCTCATCACGCTTCACAGTGGTACCTTTGTTGGTATCACGGCTCCCAGATTGACGACGGCTCACGCCATCGTCATCACGCTCGTGCGAAGAGGCACGAAAAGGCGGTGGTAAGGAGTAATATTCCTCACCACCCTGATCATCGTCATCACAGACGAACAGACTGTGATGCAATTCAAGAGTCCATTCGTTCGGCAGTAGCCTTGGAGAATACTGAGGCGTCGCCGGTGAGCGAGACGCCTCTGGAGCATTGCCCGAGCCAGACACATCTGACTCGTCAGAGTAGATGACCTCAATGTCGGGGTCATCATGCGCACGCGGTGTTGTACCGTGTGCACCTGCAGCACCTGTTGCTGCAGGCGGAGAAGGAGCAGCAGACGACGAATCGTATGCCGCAGAGGCTGGCACAGCAGCGGGCTGTGCGTGTCTTGAGTCACCCCGCATAGACATGTTAACTATGCGATGTCAAGCGGAAAGTGAATGGAACGGACCCAACAAGTGCCCCCTGTCCCAATGGTGGCCAACGGAAGGCCGCCTTATTTTCGATAGTCACACGGTAACTATCAGTTAAGGGGGGGGTGATGTAACGGGGCAGCCCGTTACATGGAATTGTCACTTTGAAGAAACAATTCCAATAAAGAATATTAATTTGAATATTCTTTGAACAATATCACCAAAGTGTTGATAGTGAAGGGTCGACCAAAGAGTCTGTTCATTGGTTGATATCTTGATGATATCAATTCACCAATCGCCGTAAGACGCGCGCAATGAGTGGTGACGAGACGTCACCATACACTCAGTTAGATTATTATAATTAAGTTAAGTCAAACAGAGAGACAGTGGATAAAGACTTAATTATATTAATATAACAGTTATGCTTTTACCTTATCTACGCTTCCTCGTTTGCCTCGTGTACGTCTGTCGGGGCACCGAAATCCTTGCGTTAAGTTCACGCAAGGGTGTGCCCCGTTACACCCAGGGGGAGATAGCGCAGAGAGGGGAGACAAGCCTGTCCTAGAAGTGCAGGCCGCCTAGACGTCCCCAGACCGATCATTTGAAACGAATGAGCAAGAGAGACCTACTAGCACGGCGAAGGAGCAGCCAGCATTCGGGTCGGGACCGATATCGACAGACGAATCGACATCGGGTAGGACGGGCAACAAAAGAGACGGGAAAGGGGTACCTCGAGAACCTACTATTGACGAGAATATTGGCGAGACTATTGACGAGGTTCAGACGGAGGAGATGTGCGACGCCGTGGTAGCGGCTAGAATGGTGGCATCACATGAAACTCCACGGTAGGCGAAGACTTAATCGAAATCACATCTGTTTGCAATTGCCCGAATTCTGCGGCCATAGATGCCGAACTTGTCCCGTCCGAATAGAGACGATGTCCGAAACTTCGCAGTGATAAGAAATAGCTGCTATACAAGTTTTTCGAAGAAGCATGTATTGAGAGCGTGGTCTCCTAAGTGGAATGGGAGCGGCACGCGCAGATAGCGACCCAGGCTCTTTACAAAACGAGCTGGTCTTTTACACATCATGCAAAACATAATTAGCAAGGTTAAATGGGCACAGCTAATACCTCTCAACCAATGGTTGGACACTCGCAGGATTTCTCTCAATGCTAGAGGAGAAGCTGGACCATCCCAGGCGTCAAGGGGTACTTACCTAGACTTTGTGTTTAATCCTACGGTATACAGTAACGTAGAGCTCGAGACATTGAGGGCAATCTGTCAGCAACCTGCGGCTGAACCCAGTGAGCGTCGGCTCCGCGCTAGCACCAACGATGAGTGGAAGATAATCAGTGGTTTAGCCGAGGGCAGCATCGTCAGCAGGCGCATGCCCGACTTCTTACGGAGTGTCTTTACCTCAAAGGACAGACTAAGACTGTATAGGACTATCCAAGCCCAAGCTGAAGGGGAGTTAGTGCTGCAGCTGCGGAGTGGTACAAGGAATCGGGTGTGCAGACAAAGTACAAGTGCGATAAAGGAAGATATTCTTCTGGCCGCGGAAGTATGACGGGTCAACCAAGAGGAGCTTCGAAGCCTACTTAACGTAGCCAAGACCATCAGTTCTGATCCCGTTCACCGCTGAATTCATTGTTTTTTCTTTTTTGATCGAGAAATGTCGCGAAAGTACTCTCTATTGACAGTACCGTTCAATGGAATGGTATATCGGATTAGAAACGTGCACCACCTGCAAATGGGATCTGTATGGGCTCGCCATCTGGGCAATGATGGAACACAACGGACAATTTAACGTGAGTATGACGTGGATATCCACAACATAAACCGCTTTATGGATATTGGACGCCTTACGGTGTACTTGCAGGATAACATTGCTGCGGAGTTTGAGTTGGATATTATGGACATTTGCACGCCCAACTCTAGGCCATCTACCGTCTGGAAATCACAGTGAAAATGGCTGGGTGTGCGGAATACTTACGTGGCATCGTCAGACACATACGGTATGGACGAACGATTATTGTAAAACATGCAGGAGTGGGGCGCCGTCTCCAATTTTTTCATTGTGGGAATTTAGGGCACACTTTGGCGAGGTGTCAATACACTAATGCACATTTTCTTAGCTAGGGAAGCAGGGTAGCTACGGAGCAGGAATTTGCTGGCCTCGACGACTTAGCTACACCGTTTGTCAGCCTCGAAGAAGTTAAACAATGGCGGCTTTACGGCCCCAGTTACAGGAGGAACAAGAAAAGAAGGCGCGCAATGCTGTACCACCATTGCAGATAGTCACTGAACCTATGGTCATGTCCCAGTCTAAGCGTGCAGCGACTATCGGCGGCCAGCAACCATCCACTGATATACCGATTGAGCCAAAACCGAAAAAGAAATGGGTTATCGTCCCCATCCGTCGGTCTAAACGGCTTCACTCACGACCCTTGACATCAGCACAACGTGTAACGGTCACGTCCTCACGCTTTGCGGATCTTGCCGAATAGTCCGACGATGAAGACGGTGCAGAGGACGAATCTCCGACAAAATCACGTCCCATCTCGCCAGTATCGAAGTTTTGTTCGGGGCGGAAACAAGACGTAAACGATTCGCCAACGATCACGGCAGCAGACAAGGCGCAATTACATCTTGTTATGGCGAATCCACCCAAACCCCCAGCAACAC
Organism: Hyaloperonospora brassicae; assembly: GCA_947650285.1. Lineage (NCBI taxonomy): Eukaryota > Oomycota > Peronosporomycetes > Peronosporales > Peronosporaceae > Hyaloperonospora > Hyaloperonospora brassicae. Next base: position 127,263 of record CANTFL010000173.1, read on the forward strand.
CACATTTATTAACGCTGAGGCAAAGGGAACGTGTATCTTTGAATGCAGCGTTGGATAGTGTTAGTGTTTTCCGTGGCTCGCCAATAAGCATGGGTAGCAAGGTATTGACGAGCGGCACGCATTTACCTACCCTTGAAGCTGCATTGGGCGTTCGACCGGTCACCACACCATCTTCTGGTAATTGTATGGCCATGGATTTAGCACAAGCTATCACAATCCACGACTTGGCGGCCATGGACGCGAGCCTTGAAATTATAACTGCATGCATCAAGCGGGGTATAAGGCGATCAGGTCAGATGAACTCTACAGAACAATTCAATCACTACGTCCGAACCTCTACGTTAATAAAGTGCAACGCGTGTGGGACGGTATGAGCTCAAAAAATCCAACGAGCAGTTTCAGTGGTACTGAAACGAATACGCCGCCAATCCGTCCACCAGACAGGCCACAGTCGAACGCTACGATTGAGGATGCTGCGAAATTCTATCGATGGCGTCAAATTTACTCCAGCGGAATTTATTCGTGCTGGCGGGTGATAAGGACAGCCAGCAGAAATGGAGCTGTTCTCTGCATTGGCCGAGCACCATCACGAGAAGAAAACAGACCTACGAGACTCGACAACAAGTTCTGATGGCAGTTGACGAATGAGTTAAAGCAATTCTCCTGGCTAAAGAGCAAGATAAGCAGATGCCATCAATTCTCAGATACTGGCGTGAGCACTATTCTGCCTACGTGCACACCTTACTGCCAGTTAGACGTGAAGAAGCTAGGCCCGATACCGAGACCAAATAACCCGTTACAGGAATACCCATCGAGACTATTAGGCTCTACGGTGACGTGCAGCTAAAACTGGCGGTGCAGGGGAGGCCTGCAAAATGTGGCGCGCAGGAAGAGGTTCAACTGTCTAATACAGATCACGTTTTCAGATCACCGCTTGACGATGGTGTCAAAAGCGACCAAACACTCAGCTCGCACTTGTTTATATCCAACTGGCCAGAACACGAGCATTCGTTAGCTAAAAAAATAGCGCACTCAACGACTCCAGCGGAAGGAGAACAAATTCGTGGGCACTGTCGACCACTGTCGTCAGTGGAAGTATACTCCGTACTGGTCAACCAGAACGTAGTCAACAGTGCCCCGTTACAAGTAGAAATTTAATGTTTATGTTGTCTTGATCCTCGAGGGGCAACAGAAGCCTTGCTTTCCTGCGTACAAGCGATTTAAAAAGTGTAATTGTGGATACCATTGTATAAAACACTGCGCCTGCGACTATTGTGCATTACTCTCATTCTTCCATAAATACTGTTCCCAAAAACGTATGTATACCCTTTAAAGACTTCATTACGCACAATGAACAAGTCTAAAAGGAAAAGGTATATTATTTAAATATGAAAAAGTTTTACAAAAAGAAGGTAAAAAAGTAAAAAATGATGCAATATGATTCAGAAATTTTTTTACAAAATATAATAAAATTGATTTAAGTTTTTTATTTAATTCAAAAAATATGAATGGTTAATCTTTAATTTCTACAAATAAAGAAAATTTATTGGTTATATATGAGCGTAGATATGAATATAATATGATAAATTTAAAAATGTTCTATTTTTTATAACGTGACGTCAAGAAGTCACAGAGAACATGGATACTGTTTGTATCACTACCAGCGAGCACTCTACTATTTCATCAAAATCAAGCGAAGTTGCAGGCATCTTGGTGATTTGAACTTATGACACACATTCTCTAATTATTGATGTCCCTGTGGCTCAGGATCTTCTCATCACATATACGTTGACGTATCATAAACTTGATAATATGCTCCCTAGACGGCGAATTTGGCGAGAAGAACAGCTTTTATGCCTAAATTAGTTACGTGGTAAAATGAATAGACCTTTTTTATGAAGGTGACTGCAATGTATAGATGTAGGCACAGTATCGATTTCCTCTGCTATATTATTAGGAGATTCTTGATTTCACTCAATAAGTATTGTGCGTCATCATTTGTAATTCTGTTTTTATTTGGAAGCAATATCCATCTTTTTTTCGATGTCTTTTCATCGTAAGTTCATATAAAGAAGTAAATTAGCGATCGAAAGCAACTAAGACAAGAACAAATGACTGTGTCAGTTTGTCTTTTGAGTCGCTTTATGTACCAAACTTGCAAAAAAAATCTTGTAAGTAATTTTACACGTTGACCTATTCCGCCTAATAGGCCGAAATTGTCCAAATTTAGTCTGAAAGTTTCACACATCGAATGATTGTCAGCCGACCCCGTCTCTGCCTATCCGTCGTCTTCGAGATTATGAGTGGCATGTTTGTGGCATGCCGATCCATTGATCATGAAGGTTTTGCAGTGTGCGGGTGAATTCATGCCCCTACTTTGAGCTTGTGATGGAAAGGGTATCTAGTGTCGGGTTTAGCGGGTATTCACCATGTTTGGCGGTGTTAAGATCGTCTCGCCTTGCTGATAGACTCCCGAGAATTATGCTATCTCCGGGCCGCATCGTTCAGGTTTGATTGTTTGTTCATCAAAATTATACGTTTTTGACGCATTGAGCTTTCGTCGCATATGTAATGAAGGCAAATTTGATGCTTCGGTAACTTTTGGCGTTAAAGAATGCCAGGATATAATCCGCGCCGGATCTTCGTCATCGATAACGAGTTTCGTCACAGTAAAGATTTTTAATCAATAATTATCAAAATCTATATATAAGCAATAAGGTATGTCAACACTGCATCTGTAAAGAGTATTTAGGCAATATAATTACTTTTGAAATCTGAGCCTATAGCGCAACGTAGTCGCCATACGGTTCGATAATGTAATTGCTATCGCGCCGTGCATATCAATATGGCAGAATTGGCGTATGTCAGATCTGTAGTTCCACCATGGTGACCGAGGTACTGAGTAATGACTCCCGTTTATATAACCTTTATCCGTTCATTTCTGGCCTCCGATGACGCCATGATCGGATCATGACTTGAATCTTCAATAGAGGTGATGTTATCCGATATATTTCAAGAAGTGGTTGCACTATGTTATGAAAAATATATCGGTCGGGTTCAATGCAGTGAGAATCAACCAATTATCCATAAAGCTAATTCTATGATGATATGCACTTGTCTATGCACTGTCACACCCTACAGAGGGGGACTATAGGGTATCGATAGCGCCAAGACCTCCTCTACCAACATATACAATGAGGGCGCCAGAGGGAAGCCCTAGATAATACTCGTGTTAAAAATCATCAGCCCGGACGATCAATCGTTGACGAGAAAAATTTGCAGTCGCTTTATCGTGAAGTTAGGGCACTATCGAATGAAAGCCAAACAAATTATAGCGGCCCAGGACGATAGTTACAAACCTTTTTAAGCAACCGTGTTAAAATACTTCTGATTAAATGATCGCAAATTCACTCGTTTATTTTCCGCAGCGACGTCGGTTTTATGACTGGCAGTTTGTAAGACTGCCCACATCATCATAATCTTTTTCATCATTTGGTGTCCGGATGAAATACCTCGCTATGTATCGCCTCTCGGCTTCTTCATCGTTCTTTATAGTTATGTCGCTGAGACTTTTGCAAAACGTATGTACCCGGTTTGTAATGATATCGGACGATAGTCCATTGCATCTTTGCCATGACTAGTGCCTGTATGGCTAGTATGCCAATGTAAAGACCATAGTTAAGCCCATCCGGCCCCGCAATATTGTGCTAGGTAAGTTCTTAATAGCGGCAATAAATTTGAATAAGTAGATTGCTCTTACTAAGATATAATTGCCCATCTAAGGCGTGTATTGGTCCACCGGTATTGTATTAAACGCCTCCAGTTCTTCGTTAAGCTTGTTTGAAGTAATCGTAGTATGACTCCACCCAATCATTTGCTACCACTCCTTCGCGAAGCGATTAGCAGCATTAGCGTTTCGGGCAAGATATCACACATGTATAATTTGTATGTAAACAATTGCTTGTTTCGCTAAGGTGGATATCTGATTACAGTCTATTCGCAGTCCATCCGTCGTTCACTCCAGTTTATTCTCAGACCGAAAACAAGTTTTTTGCCTGAAGTTTATCCTGATTGGCTTTTTAAGCTGCTTTCTGGTGTAGACCCTCGCGCGAGCTTTAACCTATAATATATTAGTCTACATTAAAGTAAGCTGTTTAACCCTCTTTCGTATGAATGCCATCGCCACAACGAATCTAGGGGTCATTATATTTCATGTCAAAGTCGTATTCGCACGCCACACTGTCTGAATAATCAAACTCTCCATAAACGCTACATTGACCAGTGTCAATCGTAAAGATCTGATAAGGAAATTACATTGACCGATTTTTGCAAATGACCAAAGTATTTAACAGACCTATTGTTGGTAGTATGGACACCTAATGATGACTAAAACTGACTTGTGGGGAAGTAACGGCCGCCTACTTGAACCATGATGTCCACTTTTTTGGTATATAAGAACGAGTTTTTCGTGCGTGATGTGTACAGTGTGCAATAATTATATTTATGTCAAATCAATACATTTAAGGAATTGCTAAATTCACACCCCTTTTCCTTAGATTCGCACCCTTCCTTTAAAATCTTAAATATACAAGTTACGCAAAGACAAGTACTTTCTCTGCCACTTGGCTACGGGCGACATCTTGCGCGCTGCTGTAGCTGCTGGCACCGACATAGGCAAAAAAGTCAAAGCCGCGATGGAGTCGGGCGCACTTGTGACCGACAAGATTGTCGTCGGTATCATTAAGGACGCCATCAAGAGTTCGGAATGCCGTCGTGGCTTTATTCTTGACGACTTTCCACAAACGGTCGTGCAGGCCAATAAGGTGAGAAGAAGAGGAGATACGGACGAGTGTCCAGGTTGCAACGCAGAGGCTGACCATAATTCCATCTTTTTGGATGCGTAGTCCTAGCAGCCAAATTTGTACCTGCTGGCCTTCAATGACGTCTCTTGCACTGGCTGGGCGTACGTTCCTAGCCTTGGCCACGTGCAAACGTCTGCACGGTATCCACAAGTTGCTCCCGACTGGCACACTCAACCTCGGGAGGAGGAAGCATGTTATTGCGTGGTGCCCTATCAGTAAACTCGGGAGGAGCAAGAACACAGGCTTGAGTAGTATCTTATGTATTTCTTACGTATTACTTGCCGATTGATGGTCTAGGTTATTGACTAATACCTTTGCCAGAAATCAAATCTTAAAATGAATAGGGATATTATGTATAATATTTTGAAGGAAGGGTGTGAATATAAAAAAAACGGGGTGTGAATTTAGCAATTCCCTATTTTTAATATCGCCCATCAGTGGAGCAAGAGCTCGCGCATTCAAAAGTCCCAACCTCGTAAGGATTTTAGTCCGATCCACGATTTTATGGCGTCCCGCCCATCCACCGCCGAAACTGCCCAAAAAGGACTTTGAACAGAGTTGTATTCACCCGCCATGACGACGTCACATGACGGACAGAACTGGTGCATCAGCTGGGGAAATATCCACACGCTTATGTTTGTCTTTAAAAAAATGAAATGTAAACGAATTGGACCCCGGCTACAATCAATTGACCGACGGGTATAGCCCAGAGTTCAGGATAGCAAGGTGCCGCACCAGCAGCGCGACTGCAATTATGTAAGAAATGTATACCATATATTTTGCCTATTTCGGCGATCCGTTACGAGATAATTATACTGTCAGAATGAATGGTTTAACCCCAACCCCGCCTATAATTTTGTTACAGCTTCGTTGCTAGGGCATCGCTTTTAGATGAATTTCTTGTAAACAGCGAACTATGAATCCTTTGGTCCCCGATTTCCCCCGTGATTCCTTCACCCACTGTCCACGAGAGTGTTTTCAAATCCTCAACTTTGTACGGTCGACACTAATAACACGCTAAATTCGTCGTAAAACGTTATATTTGACGTTTAAGCCAAAAGTTTTAATACATCCGGTAGAGTGACCCATGCTATTCCACCGTGTTGCAGGATGTAAGCAGATATCTACGACCCTGGTGTTGATGTGGATGACTACCCTTATAAACGAAGAGTCCTCTAGGAAAATAAATGGGCAAACGCTTGCTTAGTCTATGCACCTAATGGTTTTTAGTGTACTAAAGCAACCATGTTTGTAAATGCCTTCCATTATTGCGTGATATACTTTAGCCTGACACAATGCTGGCACATCCGCGCAGTGACGTCGCATCGGGCTCCTCCTCCATGACTGTTAGTACTTATACATCGTCGTCGTAGATCACTATACGTATAATGCGACGCGCTAGTTGATACTTGTGCTAAACACCACTTCTTCGTATTAGATTATAGCCGTCGTAGCTCACTATAATATACGGTTTCAGTAATCGCTGCTATTAATGTAAGGATATCACAAAAATTTCTGCCAAGTTTTGTGACTATCTCCCCTTCCAGCAGGTAATCCAAATTTAGCTATACCCATCTTTTGTCTAATGCTATAAACCATTGAACAAGAGTACATACAATTATGCCTCCAGCCCGCTGTACATTTCTGCAAGGTTCTCCTTCAACTAGAATAGTAAAAAACAGTTTATGCGTAAACTACTATACAAGCGAAGAAGGGTGTTTATTTTTACTTATATCGCTTTTTTCCACTTTTTAAGAGGTCTATACGCTGTTGAAAACCTCATTTTCGACCTTCGAGGCCATTCCGATTCTTTTTATCCACGTGTCCTGCCAACCATTCTTATAATCGAATGTCGTGTCCAGATCTGGACCGGCTTAAATTAGCAACCTAACATTATTAATTTTTCCTTTTCTTATTATCCTCCTAAGATTGATGGACTGGACAATAAATACTCGTTTTTTTATCCGGAATAATAAATTGAGACCTGTTTGACAATTTAATCGGCCGAAATGCCCGTAAGGGCGTCCGCCGTGATTTGTCGTGGTTTCCGTGATTCAATACGACCAGTAGGTAGTTTATCGATGATTGTGGCGCTTTAAAAAGCGGTGTTTCGTGTAATGGTTGCATGTCGGTCATCGCGTCGGAAATTAACCCACCTCGCGGGTGATAGCCCCACATTGTTTGTAATCCTCGCACGGCGCCGCTGCGTCTTTATTCTCCCCATATTTTTGCTTTCACTCGCGCCCTCTATACGTTGACTATCGCTTCCGACGTGGAGCTTTTTCTCAGACAGCATTGGCCTCTGTTGTCAATTAAAAGGACAAAGGTGTAGTTGTAACAACTCTCATACATAAAACTTAACAGCAATGAGCCTGAATTATTACACTTGGTGACTTGAAGCTTATCTATGCCTTTGTCGCTGTTAGTATTAATTTATTTCCCGTTTGAATCAAATAGCTTGCCTTCTCCACTAAATTTGGAAGATGCAACCCACAGTAACATTTCTCTGATCCAGTTGTGCCATGCAAATGCACAGTAATTTTCAGATGAAGAAATTCAGCCGCAATTTCCAGCGACTCACTGCCGCTCTGTTGCATCAATCCAGAATTTTAGTCAAGTCTGTAGAAGTGATCTCATGTGGTTCATATTGTCACAATAACGACAGTAGACGTTTCTGCTCGGCATCCACATTTGACTTCTCTTAATGTTTTTAAGTGATCATTAGGATCTTGTGGCTAAATGACCTATAATTCGCATCTCACCCGTGTTTTTATATTTCTCTTTTACAGCTGAATATAGCCGACAGAAAAACATTGCACATGTGGCACCACTGTTGCTGAAGAGTGCTTGGCCCAAAATCCTTGACATTGAATTTCGTCTGCCAAATATTAGTAGCATGTTTAACTGATGTTGAGTCCCGTACTACCTCGGCTACGAATTATCTCCGGCTGGAGGCCCTGGTATAATACATGATATACATGTTATTACATTAGACTTGAGTGAAAAGTTTATAAGCTAGACCTTTCCTTTTATCCAGCTAAACCTTCTAGGATGTGAGTGGAGGCATTGGTAAGCTGATCTTGACGAGCCGGAGATTTACCTAAGATTGAGACACCTTGTCAAAGTGCGCAATTATCCTACTGGAATTGATACGCTTTCGGCCTCCCATTATGGAGCGGTCTAGGGGTGAGAGTCTGCGGCGAAAAGAAAGCGGCCTTGCAACCCATTTTGCCTTGAAGTAGTCTAAGGCCGAGCAAAAGGTGCTTTTTGAGTCTGCCTATACCAGGCGGTCTGTAATCCACTAATTCTATATGCGACATCGCTCGGAATCATTCCGAACGTTGTCATTGTTGCGATCTGCAACCATAAGGTGCTCATTTTAGGAGGGGTGGACAGTTATTACAGATACCATGTGCTTGTTCTTTACCTTTTTGATCTTGATCTAATTGATCTTGAAGACACATACGCTGTGCTGCTATATCCCGCACCTCACTAATGTCCGGATCGAATTAGGAGATTTTTTAAGTCGAGCTAAGTATTATTTCACTGCTACAATGATCCCAATACTTTGTAGCTGCTCTGTCGAATAACCCCAACTTTCGATTCTTTGACTGATAGTGCCAAACCGCAGGCATTGCAGCCGCTTCGTCACAAGACGCTGTTTCATTACAACAGCAGTGCCATTTTAAAGGGGGCTCACCACTTCACGGAAAATTTTTTTGGGTAGCCCGCTATTAAATAGTTAGTCTTCACACCGTAATATTACTTTACTTTGGTGTATATACGTCTAAATTTTCCAGCTCATATTCACAAATATAATCGTACAAAAAGTGGTTACGCGTCCGATGTCGAGATAGTGCGTGACATTAAAAAAGAAGAATACATGATCTGTCTGCATCGTGGGAGCGTCCCGTATAATATTACTAGCGACTTTAATTCGACCCTATAGTCGGAGCATGCCAAGAGGCGATACACCTTTTGCCAGAGAAAACGACGATTTCCTAAAAACAATCGCGGTATTATGTCACAATATGTGTACATATATATATATAAATATATATATATAATAAATAGACGTTTGGACGTGTTGTAATCGAATGTGCTTGATTGACTTGAAATTGTGTACATCTTCTCAACATTACCTTCACACCTTTTGCCGCCAACATGATGTATTCCTTTGAAACCTGAGTATATTGTCTGATCGATGGAATACAGCCCTGTCCTGCCCATGAGAATAAAAGCTCTTCCTAATTTGTATCTGAATAATCGGCCAAAGGCACAACCTTTGTTTTGCATTCCATATCTTTGTGATATATTGCAATAAAAGTGGTAGAAAATGATAAATTTCGCTATTCCGTATGTGATTGTCCACACCTCATCCATACCTTCCACTAACTAAGTTATTGAGCAACTCGTGCCTTGCGCTACACGAAGAGAGTGAAGTCGAGCCAATTTAGCTGTCCGTAATATTCTACGTCAAATAAACTGTGGATAATATTTGATAGCATTTGGCGTCCCCTGAGAGTTAGGTGCTGCAGATTTCTCGGTCACTTTAGCAGCCACTCGTTTCATTGCAGGGTTTGCTTCCCCAATTAACCTAACATTTCATGCTTTCCAAAATATTAAAGAGCGATCACGTCGTGTGATCCACATTGAGACTGATGGATTGCACGTGCCTGCACCAATGATATTAAGTACATCCTTCCACAAAACAACTTAATCTTAGAATCTGAGACAAAGCTCCAGTTTCACCCCGTTCAGCTTTGGGTATTGTTTATTCGCAAGCGGCACACGATCCGGATTGACCTTTACGAACCCCAACACGTTCATAAAAAAGCCACTAGTGGTCGCTCTCCATAACCCCCTCCATCCGTTGCTCCTTCTCCGGAGAGGCTAATAATTTTTGCCGTGGCCGCCTATAAAATATTATACGCGCCTATTATTGAACACGTGTTTAATCTGTACGGCCTCTGGATCCACATAGAAATCTTGCCGCCCACGACCATCATCCTTCAAAACTGGGTTAGTCGTGATCTGTACGAAAGCTTGCAACAAGATGTCATATGCTCTCACGTAAATTCAGGCATTCATCCGCTCGCACACGGGAGCCAACGCAAGGGGTTGTATCTGCGCTCGTGAAATGCTGCGAAATGCCCGGTGGCAAATTCTTAAACGAGACCTCTCCATAGGGTGGATTTCTATAGCATTTTATGATCTACATAAGAAGCATTTAGATCATAGCCGCCTCCCTGACGTCGTTTGTGCTCAGATAAGAGTCCCGTTGGCCTGCTGTTCTCACTTAACTAAATTTCCGACTCCCTCTAGGGAACTTTGCCTTCTCCAGTTTCCGATGAATATGGCGGAGTATGGCCGTGTATTTTATTTAGAAGACGAACGAGGGACTAGGTCTTATATCCTCCTACCTGCTGACTTCTGAGCTGCTGGTTCCCTCCCCCTGTATTTCGAAATCGGGAGGATGCGGCCCTTTTTTGCTCCCTTCACCCTGCTTTGACCGAGAATATACAGGCTGGACGGATCGCTCTCTCACGAAAACAATAATTTGCTCACTGGAACGGTAGAGTAAGCAATATCTAGTGGACTCCTGTAATATCTTTTGGGCTGTACGATGATTAAAACGGTATTTCTCAAGAAATACAAAAAGCCATCTATGAATTTTTAAGGACGCCAAAGACGCGGGTCATGTGCATGAGGGTGTTTCGCTCATTCGGGCCGATCGTCTGTATATATCATGCCAGGTAAAGATAGTGCATTGTAATCGCGTAATTAAGTTAGAACAATCCACCATTTTTGCGCAGGCGCTTGACCCTCGAATTCATATAATTTAATAATCTAATTTCAAGCAGTGTTATTTACTGTGCTATCTATTTGACCAATGGCTGCCAAGCAATGTACCCGTCACAACGGTAAGCAGCTTGAATAGTACGCTCTTAGAACACTTACACCGACCCCAGTGGCCCAGTGGTAGATCACTGGAATTGGGACCGGGAGGTACCTGGATCATACCCTGGTTGGGGGTTCGATTACAGGGCGCCGGATGTAGGCTAATGTGGGACGAGCAACCATTCAATGGGTGGCTTCGTAACCGGGCCGTAACTCATAGTGTGTTGTGCCGGTCGCCGAAGGCCCCTAAGCCGAGAAACACAAAAGAGTAATGAGGGGTGCGGGTCCTGTAAGGAGTTTAAACAGAGTCACAGTACTTACGGCTCACCACAGGATGATCCAAAGGCTGCGCGGGATAAATTTCTAGACCACTTACTGATGACGCGGTTTAGTACGGCCCTGCCATATTCATTCTCATTGTCGTTAAGTGTTTTACTACCCTCTTCGCAAATGTTCTCCGAGTAAGTATTGCGATATCGATGGGGGCAGTCGCGCTGAGGGCTACATCAGCGCTCTTGACGTTAATCTCAGTCGCCATCGACAAGTCTTCCAAGTCATGCGATACAACAAGCTGCACGCAAATCGAAGATGTTTGTTGTCTCTTCATAAAAGTGGCTGCAGATTGCTTAGTAAGCAACGAAGAGATTCGACACGATCCAAAAATACGTAAAGTTCCTGTACATGGTCGACTCCTTTGCCTTGCGCCAATAAATCAACTTGTCGAAGTAAGTACACAAAAACACGAGCGACTACGCTGGGACCATACGACCATAACTTTCAACAAATTAAAAAGAGCGCCTAGTGTTCGTGTCATCGCAAGCATCAAGCCGCCTTTCTACCCGTAACAACGAGTTTATCTTCGAGCTTAGTCGAAGTGAGGAGGCTGATTTGAAGCCATTCCATGTCGTGTGTGACACTAGTATTTTTGCTTTAGTTGTTTACTAACGCAGTTCGACAGTCCCTATTCCCAGATTTAAACGCAAATCATACTTTATTATACATTGCTTAAGAAAGAGCTATTAACAAAGAATGAAGAAGGAGGATCTCGAATCTGGTGCCCATGTATACGTACATTTAAACTTTGTATATGTAAAAGCTAAACGATTACTTTTGTAGATTAGGCTGTTAGAACCTGCCTCAATACGTGATAAATTCATTTACAGTAGACTCCATCTAATTTAGTTTAGCTGGAATCAACACATTATCATTAAATAAGCGGATAATTAATCGCAGAGTTAGAGGGTGGATTGAATCGAAAGGTGCTACAGGTTGTTATAAAGACGCCTCGGAAAATTTTTTGAACATTATATTGTAGCTCAAGTGGTTTGGTGTGGCAGCAACAAGCGAAAGGTCACCGGTTCAATATTCGGCGACTGCAGTAAAAAGCTGTAGGTGTTTGTTACAAACACACTACCTAGCAGGAGACTGGAGAGGAGTTCTAACGTATGATTCAGAAGATGCAGGATCAGGTGGGAACGCTTTAGCAAATATCCCTCAGGCAACAAACTCTGGATATTTTTTGTAGTGGTGTCTCGGCAGTTGTATAATATTTGTATAGCGAAGATTTCTCTGGCTTTAACTCTATAAATAAAAGGATGTTTTTGAATATTTGGCCTGGGCATAACACGGGACTTTAAATTGTTATTAAATAAAGGGATTATTTAATAAGAGAATTAGAAATTACGGAGACTCTTTTTATTATCGTCAAATGGAAATAGTAATGTATAAAACCTGGCCTTTGTTTCGTTAGCTAACATTCAAGAACTATACTTTTTACATCAAGGGGAAAACAAAAAAGATGCTCCGTTCAAACACGAAGAGTTAAAAATGCCGCAGACTATGAAAAAGTAAAAAAAAAACTCCATTCAACCACGAATATAAAAAATGCCCCACGTCCTAAAATACTCAAGTTAGTGTGGCACACATAAAACCACGCGTCCCTAATTGATTTCGTTTACCATTTTACGGCCGTGACCAACCCCCTCCCTGTTTAAAAGCCGCGAAGAGGGTTCTTCCGCGGGGTGCTGCGCTTGCAGCCACCGGTCGAAGCGATAAATGAGGACACAAACGCGTCCTCATATGATCGGTCGCGGCCTTAAAAACTGTCGATCGGTAATGATATTCTTGATATTAATGGTATTGCTTTTATTATTGATCTTACAATTGCATTTGTTAATGATGCTAATGCTGTTACTGCTACTACTGCTGTTGTTATAGGTGCTTTGGTTTCCTGTTGATGCTCTGTTGATGCTGCTACTGCTGCTTTATTTGCTGCGAGATAAATTCGTTGCAGTGGACGGGGTCGCGTGCACGAACAACCGTAATACGTGCGTGCTGGAGCCCAATGATAGGCAGTGTAAGTGTGTGTATAGCTATAAAAAGGATATTGTGGTGCTGCTCTACCGAGCTCCGTTTAATTTCATTGAAACGCTTAGATACAATGATGGGATTTCGGCAACTTGCATTCTGATTTGTAGGCGCTTATTCTGAGAGTTATAGTAGGTAGTATCGTGCTCATACAAATTGCGTTGCAAACCCTCATATCCAGAACCAGAATTTGTATTAACGTGCTACACTTTAGTTAATTAAAGTGTAGCTGCATCATGATTATTTTATTGTGTACCACATTAACTTGATTTAACAAAAGTAGAACCTGTCTAAAGTAACATCGCTGGGACCGAGGTCGTAGTGTTACTTTACGGAGCTTATTACTTTAATTAAGGACAGAAAAGTGAAGGAAATTTTTCAAGTGGGAAAAATGGTGCAATCGGCTTTGTTTACATTTTATTTCTTGCTGCAGATGCCACCCCCAGTCTACATAAAAAAGGAGTCCCCCGCCATCCCCTCGAAAAAGAAAGTCCCACACCACCACCCCCGCAACTTTTCTCCTTCCCATATGCCTCCGAAAGGCGCACAATACACGACAATGACGGAAAAGGTCCGCATTTCTTTGTGTGAGCAGCAAGGTAATAATCCTCAGCTCAGCGAGAAGGAGCTCAATTAGTGGATATAACAGAGGCACAAGGTGAAAGTCAGGCATCCTACAATCTTAGGCCTTCTCAAGAGAAAAGCGACAATCTTATCGAAGGCTGATAACAGCAATCTTGACGCAAAATGTCAAAGGACTGTTAAGTATCCTCAGATGGAATCTGCTCTTGTGGCACTCGTCAAGAATCAACTCCCTGACATCCGGGAGACGCTGGACAAGTACGAGTGAAAAGATATCTACAACATGGATAAAACGGAACTATTCTACCGGATACAGGTTTGTTTTGGCAAGTGGGCTTGTTTGCAACATTGTGTGACACTTTGTGCTTACGTAAACTTATTTACAAGCAAATAGTTCGCTGGAAACCAAGCATCTGGAAGGCCGAAACGAAACAAAGAGCGTATCAACTTGGCTTGAGTGATGCAATGGCAATGGAAGTGACAAGCTGCCGCTCCTCGTAATGGGAAAGTAGAATATCAGCGTTGTTTTAAAAATATAAACTTTGACACCATCGGCTGCAAGTACCGAAACAACAGTAAAGCATAGATGACACAAGCCATCTTCAACGAGTGGTTGAAATCATTTGATGCTCGCATGGCCGGAGGTCAAGTTTTTCTAATCATGTATAACTGCAGTGCGCATATACCGCTTGCTCAACTTCCTACAGTTATCCAGTTGCGCAATAACGCGATTTTTTTTACCTTCCACCAAATACGACTTCGAAACTCCAGCCGTGCGACGCAGGTATAATCAGAAATTAAAGGCCTATTATCACAGGCGCTTCAATTGCTTGATCCTTCAGCGCTTCGAGCAAAATGTGGAAGATCCGGAGAGGATTGATGTTCTTCAGGCCATTTGGATGGCGGTTGCAGCTTGGAGATCAGATGTCAAGGCCGAAACTATTTCAGATTGCTTCCTTCATTGCAAGATTCGCTCGGTTGATTTGGGAACCCCTAAAGTTACTGCACAGCAGCTGGTCGACAATGAGGTCATCGAAGATCTTATATTGCAAAATCGTCAGTTGAGGTATTAGAACCCAATGGACATCAGAGTCCTTCTAAACTACCCTGCTGAGGAGGAGGTCGCCTACACATTCGATGAAGGTGAGATCATTGCTAAGCACCTTCGATCTGATCCAGTTGGAGGAACAGGAAGATGAAACGGAAGAGCTTTATCGTGTCATGTCATCTCAGACACTCGATGCAACGCGGACGCTTAGATACTTTTGGTTGCAGCAGCCAGACCTGAAACAGGACTTCCTTATGAGCCTTCAGCAAATGAACGACAAAGTTGGGAAGATTAGAACTAACTGACTGGTGCAGAAGCCCATCTTAGAATTCTTTGCCAAGGCCCATTAACTGCTTTGCACTCAATTTCACGGTTTTCAATATAGTGAATATTACTCAAAAAAAATTGGGACCAGCATTTGGCTATCAAGAATCAGTTTAGGGAGGTTAATTACATTTAACATGGGTCCCAAGTCGGGGCTAGAAAAGAATTGTACCTTGGGCAGGTTATTACATTGATAGGTATAACTTCCGACAGGTTCTACTGTAAGACGTGGGGTATTCTTTTATATTTTCCTGAATTACAATAGTATTATTACTTTTTATTATCTAGGCATTTTTTGCGATCCATTTTAGGCATTCTTCATTCTTCCTTTATTACGTATACAATGTTTTGTACGTTTAGATATATACGCTGATCGAATAAAATACTGGTTTGTTATTTCTTTTAAATAAATAATCTCATTGATATGTTGGAATGCTTACTAAATTCTCCTAAATCCTCTTTTTTCCACGAACATTGCTTAATGCAAAATTAATAGAATATACAACATCTGAACGACTGTAAAAAAATATGATAGTTGAAGCATTTATGAATTACGAGTAAAGTATGATAAATGTGCATTGACACGAATTTTAAGTAACCTTTTCGATAACAACTTACACACACAAATGCATAAATTTTTTCAAGTTTTCGTATTACATACATAAATAACAAAAGGAAATCTTTCTACAGCGTATGTAATAATGTTTCGACGTAAATTGTATTAATGGAGCATTTAATTATAATTGTAATCAAAATCTAGATTAAAAACATTATGGAATCGCGAAAAACACTACGAACATATTGTTACTAATATTAACATGTGGTGTTTTTATGCTCATTGCAGCTAATAGTTGAAGTAAATATGTACACCTCGCGTTCGTTCGTTTTCTTGGTTAAAACCGATCTGCAATTTGGACGTAAATTTGTAGTTGCATAAATCGTTGCCCAACAGTCTCCAATCAGGCATTTGATTCAACAAATAATTCTTCGTAATGCTTTTCCAAGCCCGTTGCGGCTTATAGTCAATGAAGAGATGTAGATCTCGACATCGTTTGTTCTCTCTGTTAAAAACGATCGACGGATCTTTTTGCAGACTGGAAATTGCATGCGGCGTAACGCCCACAACGTCTCTGTCGGGTGTAAACAAGGGTTTGTGCACCTTTTTACCTCTCCGCTATGTATGTCACACTGGACGCCATTATGAGCTATCCGAATGCATCTGGATAAATCAAACACCGCTAATTTTTGCAACACTCCACACATGCAGCTCACTCACTATGCAAATTAATCCTGTAGTCGACTCACTATCGCTCCTTTCCATACCAGCTCATGTTTACCACTTCTTACACCATCAGCGGACCCGAGGTCGCAAAACTTGATTTTGGACCAGCGTACGATGTTTTGCCGTCAAAACAGGCTGTTATCACCTTTTGTACGACTTATAAAGGCATCCGGTTATCGCAAGATGGGCACTTTCCTGCTTGCAGCTACGTGCCAATCGACACAACAAAATTCTAGAGTCATCGTTTACGTATTCAAGACGGAGCTCACCACAACGAATGGATAGCAAGTTGCTGTGCATGCGAATAAGTCCAACCGACACCATCTTCAGCGTATGCCGCTGTCTCGTTCTCGACTGCACTTAGCACGTCGCGACTCGTCGCATGAGGCAAAAGAGAAGTAGCGACGCAGTGTCGCATACTGAAACGTCACGAATCAGTAGTGACAGCATGTGCAGACGTCACCGATGTGTCACCCACCGAAGTAGTTTACATTGGTTCCATCCAAAATTGATATAGAGCTGAACATGTGCCCTGACACGGTTAAACTGTGAGTGTAGGAAGCAACGTGACAACGTCGTGGGCCTACGCTTTGCGTTCATCTGCTCACCGGATCCTGCACAACTACGATCTTACGATACTACATTTCTGTTGAAGATCGACGGTGTTGCATGAGCTTAGACTCTGCACAGAGAGCCAGTGAGTGCCGACGTATTGATACATGATGGGGAAAAAATGAAGCACCCCCTCTAGCAACTGTTGTTCATGGTGCTACTAATGGCAAGAGGCGACTGATGGAATGAGGCATAAGAGGGTTTTAGGTAACGTTCCGTTTCGAGTGCTGCAGGCTCAGTCGTCTAATTCATTTCTCAGTTTCCATTCTACCATCTACTGCGCAAGTTACCGCCGGAAAACAACAGTTTGTCATTCTACGCACGCGAGATCGTGCTCGTACCGCTTATCCAGCTTTGATCGGTCAGTACAAACCCCGAGACTGCATAAGTGAGGCGGACCGAGCCATTCAGTATAAAGCAAGCAAGTTGTCATAGAGTCGCGAGAAGACCACACGTCGCAGATAAAGCCGATGCGAAGATGATGGCTTGGGGCTGGCAATCATCGGATTGGCTAAAAAGCAGCACACACGTCGACGGCAAGAGCCGTTTGCATTACTGCAGACGAAGCAAAGCGCGACCTCATACCTGACCGAGTCAACGTCGACCACAGCGGCAGCACACACAAACGACAGCAACGACACGAAATATCCGAATGAATGCGCAGGACGTCACCAAAGATGTTGGAAGTGATATCGTACCGAGCGACTGTGAGGGAACTACCGCTGACGCTGTGGACGTAAGTGCACTTTTCTGCCTACAGAGTCGCTCTATTGCTTACGAATGGACTTATTTACCAATGGATTGTCTCGGTCTGTTTGTGCCTTTTCCAGTGCTGTATCTGTCAAGACCGAGTGGACGCCCAAACGCAGGGGCACTTGGCCCACTGTGCCCACCAGTTCCACTTTGAGTGCATCATGGCGTGGGCTCGCGTCACGAATCTCTGTCCTCTATGCAAGACCAAGTTCAATGTGGTCACGCGAAAGGATGCACAAGGCGTTGACGTGCATCGACAAGTGATTACCGATACGAAACAAGTGTATCGACCTGATCCAATGGACGATGACCTGGCGGCTCAATTGAGACTTGTGCACGAAGCTCGGTGTGAACTGTGCGGCTCTGGAGACGACGAGCACGTGCTGCTGCTCTGTGATTCCGTGGGCTGTGGCGTGGCGAACCACACGTATTGCATTGGGCTACGTGCAGTACCGACCACCTCGTGGTATTGCTCGAGACATGCTTCGACGCAACAGAGAGCTAGTGACGCGGTAGAGCGACCGGCAACGACGGTGACGACTCGTCGCCGGACGCGAAGATTGGCGAGCTTGATGTCGAATGTGCTTCGTGAACGCAGTGGATCGGTGTTGACGAGACCACGTCCACGCGCTGTATCTGGGTTTGATGAAGCGGAAGCAGAAGAAGAAGATCGTCGGCGGATGGGAGGGATTGCTGCAGCGTATGCTGTGAGGATGTCGAGAGAGCTGATGCAGGTGCAACAGCGGGCGGACGCGATGTTTGCGCGCGGTGATTTGACACAATCGTCGTTGTATGAGCAGAGACATCCTTCTGCGTCAAGCGATGCTCGATATGGGACGAGATCAACGGTAGCATCATCGGGGCCATCGACAACTGATCGGATGTGGGACGAAAATAGTCGAAGCAGACAAGAAATTGCAGCAGCAGCAATCGCAGCGCGTGATCATGGCTTGTTTGGTGCTACTGGCGGTAGCATGCGATCAGGCCAGCGATCTGACCAAGTGTCCGATTCATTTGCTCCGGAATATTGTGCACTTGCAAAGCTGATGGAGAGTGCTGTAAGCAGTGACAACTACGCGTCATCCGTAGCGTTGTTGATACCCAGAACTGCCAAGCTTGGACTAGTATCTCGTGTCAAAACCTTTTTTGGCCGGCTCAACCAGAAGGAAAAGGTCGCTGCAGTTGAGTTAGGCTGCATGTCAGTGTTGCATCAGTGGATACGTGTGCCCGCGCGGAGTGACGACACTTCGGTACCTTATTTCAACCCGCAGGTACTTGATGCGGTGCTAGCCATCTTGGAGACACTGCCTGTCCGAAGAGAAGATCTAGTAGAGGTACGTTTTCTCATGCAACATACTGGATGGTAGATGGGATTGTCTCATGAGAACAAATGTCTGCTAGGAGGAAGGGTTACAAGAAACGATGGACAGGCTCTCGGAGCTCTCGGATGTCAGCATTGAAACACGGCAGCGAATAATTGAGTTGGGCAATCGATGGCGCGAGCTGAATCCTCCAGTATCACGTGTATCCCCGCGGCCGCAAGTAAGGCAACGTGCTTCATCTCCTGTTCACGCGACGCACGAATTGCCTGTCATCACTTCATTCACCTCACGCCAGCAACCGGTTCCGCGGAACGGCAAGCGAAAGCGTAATGCGTACGTACATGTGCAGTTGACATTCGTGCACTCACATCTACTGACACGATGCTGCGGTGCTGACGCCAAATGTGAATTGTAGTTGGTCCGATACTGTCGTTCAGTACGTAAAAGCCAAGCTGTACCCACTTTACAAGCAGAACGATGGCGCTGGCAAGTTGACGCGGGAACGGTTCAAGGCAATTGTGAAAGACGTAGCTGGTCTATTTTCACAAGAGGCATCGTCGATGCAGTCTGCGGTGCTGCTACCTTCTGGCGAGCTATCCAATCTTGCGAAATTGCGCGTCAAGAAGCTGATTGACAGAGTGTACAAGGAATCCATCGGCAGAGCATCCACTCTTCACGCCACTGCTTCAACACCATTGCTAGCGACTGTACCTGGGCTTGCCTCAACGTACTCTGCAGTGCCATCTATCAAGCACCAACGTCGGATATAAAGCGCAGGGTTCACGAGACACTGAACGAAGCAAGGCTCAGCAGCGCACTGTGTTTTACGCTTGTTCCATAAGATAGAAAGGTAGCATACAAGCTCATGCTTATACACGCATCCGTCACACACGCGGCGCGTCGTGATTCACACTGCAAACACGTTCAAGCGCAATGTTTTACATTTCATGACACATATGTTCCTAGAGATGCGGACGAGTCTTCCTGCGAAACTCCAGCGTCATTCAACCTCTTCTTCTGCACCATCTGCTCGACAATCCACTCTGTCTTCATCTTCTGGGTCGTAAGCTTAGCCTGCTGCAATTGTTCTTGTGCTAACGCAAGGTGCACAGTGTGCAGCTCCCGTTGTCGTTCTTCACGTTTCGTTTCCAGCTCCAAACGTCGGCCCTCCATCTCGAGACGGGCTGCCTGCAGACTCAGCTTTCGTCTCAAGTACTCGGTCGACGTATCGTTGTCACTTGCTTGTGAAGCACTAGCAGTAGCAGTAGCAGTAGCAGCAGCACTTGTGTTCGGTCCAGTCCTCGCCCCCTCTGCAGCTGCCAACATTGTCACCTTATCACTCGCAGCCCTCTCCCCTGCTGCCGTCTCTTTTATCCTCTGTCGCTTTGGATGCCGAGCGCTATTGGCCGTCTCGACGCTGTGTTCACAAGCTGCAACTTCATTCGTAGCACCGGACGACGGATTCTGAGTCTGCAGACGAGACGTCGCTGGACTGGCCAGTGCACAAGGCGGAGGCGTTAGCGGAACAGTCGGCATCCCGCCCACCGTTGCAAAGACCTGCGCTGGCGGTGGCACCATTAGCTCTTCTCGACTGCTTGTACCATAGACCTGTTGCTGCTGTAATTGCTGCTGCTGCTGCTGTAACTGTAACTGTTGCTGTTCCTGTTGCTGTTGTTGCTGTTGTTGTTGTTGTTGTTGCTGCTGCTGTACATAGACACGATCGTGCTGCTGGTCTGCGGTCGTCGAAACGTACATAGTCGGGACTTCTGCCGTCGACGTCGGAACAAAGATGACCGGATCGTCGACTGTCTCTTGCCGATCAGTCGACGCGGGGATTGGTCCGCAAGTCTGAGTCGCGGTCTGAGTCTGATTCTGCGCTTCGTCGTGATGCAGGAGCACCCGCACAAACGCGTCTTTATTGCGTCGGCGCGGGTTCGTCTTGAGTTGCCGCTGCGTGATCTCGCGCTTGAGTTGCATGAGCGACCACTCTTTGTAGTCGTCCGAGTGCGGTGGGGCGCAGCGCTCGTCGCCTTTGGCCGACCACAGACGCGACACGCGGGCGCCGCCCCACGGAGCTGCAGCGTGCATAGCGGTGTAGAGACCGTGGCATGGCAGTAGGCTGTTGGACGGTGGCATCGTATGCGATTACACAGGGAGGCGGGCGTTTGGCTTGCGTCATCAGGGCCGCATGATTCGTAAATATCGAGATAAAATAAATATTCGAAGCAAAATCCAGAGAGGTGGGCTGCGTCGCTTGTGCAGTAGGTTGGGGTAGGGGGACTGAGCGACATACATTGATAGAGTGCTCGGATGCACCCAAGAGAAAACGAGACGTCGCTGCCCAAAGTAGCGGCTGCAAACGCTGGGCTCGACGTAAAAATAGAACCACAATGGGTTGCACAGTGAGACACGGATGGCACGGTCGTGCTTGAAGGTGGCAAAGACGTGCCGTGGATTTTTGCTTTCAATTTGTATTGTGTGAGACCACGACGCGCGAATGGGCTCTTTTGTCTTTCATGCGCTTTTGGCGGCTCCGTTGTTTCGGTGTTTTGGTGTACTTCTGCAAGTATAGTCTGTGATTTCGTCATCGCTGAAACGTTGCAATGTATAAAGCGTGAACGAATGATATTCGCGCTGCGATGCAAATGAACGCATGGTTCGGAGTGCAAATCGAGTTGTATCGCAGTAACTCGCAGGTGGTGGACAGCACAGATTGGACTGTGGGTGGCCGGACCGCAAGCGTTCCTTGCTGTGCCGCTGATAGCTCGTCCAGCGACGTGCAGTGTTGTTCTGCAAGTCAAAGACGTACGCATTGCGGTGCGAATCGTGGATCGTGTGTCGCTATCGTTAACACGAAGGACGGCACCAACATATCGTCAATGAAGAGCCATCACAAATCTATCGAGTCCATTTTGGCAGCTTCTCAAACACGCATGGCATTGGCTTGGTTGAACTTCGATACCAAAGCCACACATGTGGTGAAGGTGTTGAGTGCTTGTCGTCGCGTTCACCGCAGTGGACTGAATCTGCAAATTTGTTGTGCGCCAAGACTGCGGATGTGAAAACATCTACGTCACTTTTTAGGATACCGACATGCAGACTGAAGCATTGCAAACGCAGCCAGGGTCACGTATATGACTGTGTCGCTTGATGGTTCGTCGTCGACAACAGAGCTTGTATTGACCGTCTCACAGCAACATGTAGACTTTCGGGTATGCAACTCGGTACGCTTCGGAACGTTCATGCGGCGTACCAGTGAGATCTCCAGTCAATTGCGCAAAAGAGATATGTGAAGATACATCGAATTAAATGTGTACCGGCAGGGACTCACTGCCAAATACTGGCTGCCTCTGTCGATGAAATGGCAAATGGATTCGCGCAGCGGCCTTGCGGCAATGTAGTGCGGTGAACGCTCGGTCAGAGAGCGGAGCGAAGAAATTTGGTACTACGCGAGGCGCAGGGCTTTTGCACCAAGTTGGCAAGCAGTTCCAAGA
This sequence comes from Hyaloperonospora brassicae, assembly GCA_947650285.1. Classification (NCBI taxonomy): domain Eukaryota; phylum Oomycota; class Peronosporomycetes; order Peronosporales; family Peronosporaceae; genus Hyaloperonospora; species Hyaloperonospora brassicae. The sequence continues at coordinate 149,810 of CANTFL010000173.1, forward strand.
GAAGATCACAGCTATGCCGATATCATGCCGTAATCGTTCGAACGCTTTCCAAAGCTTTGTCCATGGTCTGTGCGCGAGGTCCAGTAGTATCACGGTATCGTCCGTGACACTAACGGACCTCGCGCACAGACGATGGACAAAGTTCCAGAAAGCTTTGCCAGCGAGATCATGGTGACTCTCGCGAAAGGTACAAGAAACTGTTTGGATGCTACCCGAGTTCACCTATCCTTTTCGTATTAACGGAATGAACTGTCACTAAAAACATGGCAGCAGCGTCTATTATGCTGACTGTACGAATAACGGACACGTCTTACACGAGGGTCTCCATGGATAGCGTTTCACCCGCAAGAAATTTGTTGATCGCAATAGTGCACTCGGAATGCTTCTCGTGTTGCAGAATATGGCCGCAGTCGTCGAAAAGCAGCACTTGGCTTTGCACGTCTGGCGTGAGTTTGCTCTTGAGCACGTCCACGGATGAGACGTCCAGCACATGGTCGTGCTTCCCCCACATGATCAGCGTCCTAGCCCGAATGTTTGGCAACAGAGCTTCCAACACGGTCGGGTCCTGCAGCGAGTCGCCGACGATTTTCTCCAAGACTGGCAGCTGTTTCTTCCGTTCCGAAGCAATGAGTTTCAATAGGATGTGAGGGATCTTACGAGGCTCGTAGCTAAGATGTTGATTCATCTCGTCCATGTCCTCAGGAGTATGTGCGAGCAAGAGGTTGCGTCCCGAGTTCTCGAGCATGTCCAATAGCGTGCTCTTCTTTGGCATAGAAATGCCAGCTGGGCACACCATTGTCAGGGACTTGACTCGGTCAGGGTACAGTGCCGCGTAGACTCCAGCAAGCATACCTCCCATCGAACACCCCACGAGATGGATCTTTTTGTCAGTAGACACTTGCTTGTCCAAGAACTCGTGCAGCCTCTTGGCCTGGTGAGGCATCGAGTAGTTGGTCAGTGCGTCAATGGGCGTCGTGCGGCCTTGACCCGGCAGATCTGGGATAACGATCTTGTAGCGTTTGTCAATGCCACGGGCGACTCGAACCCACGACTCTTTCACGGAACTGAACCCATGGAGGAACACGACAACGTCCGTGTGTGCCTCGTCTTTACCAGGTCGCTCAATGTAGCTCCAATTGTACTCGTCAATGCTCGCGTTCTTGGCGGAGAAGCCAGAGACGAAGCGAACGACGTCAAACACCGACATGAGGAGAGCAGCCATGATGGTATGTCGTGGCGGAATGTCAAATGGGGAGCTGATACTGCATTGAACTCGATTATGGACGCTCGCTATGGTGGTGCTGTCGCATATGCAGTTGCGCGATGATTAGTAGGTGGATATGCGGGTTACGTACGTAATCATCGACAGCCACACTCGCTTCGCTCGATCAACGACGGACCAAAGACAGGACGTTGGTATATTTGGTGCGCTCTTTTTTGGCACGGACGACATACTGCACATGCTGCGGTCTGCACGATATAATCGGTGTCAAGCGTGTAGTATCTTCGACCGTAGACTCAGGTCGATGTTCGCGTCGCTCTACGTACTACGCTAGAGCAGAACGAGACGATCGATGCCGTATCTAGTAGTCATATCGACGAGTTTTCGAGGATGATAGTACAATAGCTAGTGAGCGCTGGGCGTGTTTTCGAGTACTCGCCCAGTACAGCATGCGCGCTTTCACCAATGTACCGTATCGATTCCTTTGTGCTTCCTGCTACCACTACGCAAGTTGAGGGCATCATGATTGCTAGCATGTCTACTTGCGTAGCGTCCAGTATGCATGTGTCCATTGTCCATTATCAGGCTATGACCAGCACCTGACGACGTGCGCTGCACGGATGCGCTACACTGGCCATTGGGCGTCGCTCGATGGCACGATGAACCGATGGGGTGCAGGCGTGGGGAAGGCCGTGCACATGTCGTTCGTACGTCATGTTATAGAGGACAATACGAAGCAAATGACGAAGAGGCGAACCGATTCGTGCGGGTACCACATGTCGCTGACGCATCGCATCGCGTGCCTCTGAATTTTTCAACGGATGCCATGGTAAATCACGAAACAGTCTGAGGTCGAATGTCTCTACGTCAGACGTTCGTGCTGACGTGTAGTACTGCTGCATACCTGCGCTCACAGGCAACTTTCTGGTAAGATGAGCTACGCCTGAAACGCTTTGTGGTAAGATGCGCCCGATAAGCTGCCGTGTTGTAAACCGTTTTCCTCTGCAGATCGTTGACAATTTATGCTGAATGAGGTCGAAATTCGCCGAGCGACTGATCGGAGCGACCGCACTTATACACGGTCTGCTATGCGGGTTTGCTTGTTGCGCATGTTGCGTCAGGCTGTACTAGTCTCAACACCGTAGCGGCGACTAATTCGCGTTGTCGAGTACGCGTAACTTTACTAAGACCTCTTACGATTCGCAAGCGTACTGGTCCATCCGCATGGTACGATCTTTTGGTGGTATTGCATCGTGCAAAGCTGTCTTGGCGACTACGGCGAAAGTGCAGCTGACGTCCCTGCGTAGCGACATTTCGTAGTAAAGGGAAACTCGCTCGTGTCGATGTGAACGGATTGTATAGGGGCATGTCCACTGCAGCTCACGTCAGGAGTTGCACGGCACCGTCGACATCCCCCTACATCCATCGCATGCTCTCTTACTGTAGTACCGAGCGAGCGGATCCGCAATTTGGGTTCGGGACCACTCGCCGGCAGTGCAGTGGGCTCCTTTCAATGATCAACGGGTTGTGACATTACCGCCGCATTGTTGCAGCGATGCTATCGCTCACCGCTGTGTCATGCAATCCCAGTCGAGCAGTTTCCCTGACGAAGATCCGCCGCCAGCAGCAGATGACCAGTTGTTTCGGTGTCGTATGCGCTCGCCACGTGCTATAAGTCAGCAGCGGACTTGACAGCACGTAGGGCTCTACGCCACCACAAAAAGCTGCACGAAAGGTCTGCGTGGCAGGACTTTCACTCATGGCAACCGAGCGCAATGAATTGGGCGCACACTTTGCATGAGCCCGTGTCAAAAGGTGCCTAGACGCCATGTATCCAACCGACTCGGCCCGCACTAAATGCTGGCAACACTGGCGAGCAGGAAAAAAGAGCATTTGGTCTGAACGAGTCGACCAAACACTTCGTCAACTTCTCACTAGCACGCGATCGGCCATTACTTATGCCGTTTGTATTCAGCCGACGATCAGGCGACTCACTGCCTCTGCGTCTGCTATCTTCACGCGACCACGTTGGACCAGCACAACTTGTCCCGACGTTGTGCTCGTCGAAGGTACAAGAAAGTCCGGCGTGGCCAATGCACAGGCCAAAGCGGTGTCGCGCCAGTCTGCAATCACAGTGTGTTGGGCAACACGGACGGTCTCAAGTCGCTGCCATTCTCCGCGACACGTCTCGCTTCGCGACCACGAGCGTCGAGCAGGTCTTCACCTTACGTCAGACCGCCCATTGTCAACTTGGCACCACATGTCCCTTGTCTACGCCATGGGCTTCTCTCGCGTGCTCAGTGCCTTTCGTTTTTCCACGACAAACCTCGTGCGAGTTGGTAAGCGGTTTGAGGCGCGGTCAGCGACCATCGACCAGTTCCAATGGAGCTACTTGATCCGACCCGCGGCCGACCCAACGAGTCGAGAAGTCGTTGTGTTCTTGCATGGACTCGGGTCTTCGAAAGAGGCCTGGGTCCGTGTGTCCAGCGGCCTTAGCAGTGACTACCACGTGGTGATCCCCGACTTGCCTGGTCATGGCAAGACGACGCCGCTCGACCCGCTCGTGAACTTTGCAGCAGACCGACAAACGCGGCGACTGCACGGAGTTCTTCGAGTCGGAGCTCTATCCGAACAACAAAGTGCACCTTGTCGGCACTTGCATCGGTGCAACGGTTGCAGGGCTCTACGCTGCAATGCACCCGACGCGGGTCAAGTCGCTCGCGCTCATGTGTCCGTGGGGCATTGCAGTCCCCACGGCGACAAGCGCCACACTCAGCGACATGGAACTTCTGGACAAACTCACGTTGCAAAGCCCAACAGCTACTTCCGCCAGCGAAGTGGGCGAGTGGCGCGACCCCACAGTGAACGTGAAGCACATGCTCCGTGCACTTCGAGCGCTTACGACATACAAACGCGGCCGCGAGTGGCAAGTGCTGCAAAAAGTCGGCATGGATACACTTGCGCACCCGTCGATACTCGAAGACAGCCTTGGCAGTATTCGAGCGAGGACGATAGTGGTCTGGGGCAAAGAGGACGCAGTTCTAGACGCTGCGTGTCTCGAGGTGATTGACGACAAGCTGAACGTGACGCACAAACACGTGCTGGCGCTCGAAGACTGTGGACATCTCATCACCAGTGATAAGCCGAGCGAGTGCATCGATCTGCTCAACCGGTTTCTTGGGAACTTGCAACTTAGCTGTTCACCTGCTCTTGCTGAGCAAGCGTCTGCCATGGCTTTTGAGCCCCTTTTGCCATCGCAGGACTAGCTGGTGGTGTATTTATTACTTGTAAGCTGCGTGGGTCAACGAAGCGAAGACGTTTTGCGGCAGACGTAGCACGATCTGCGTGTCAATAACAATGCGTTCGTTCGTGCGGTTCACATGTTTCTTCTGACTTTGCTGCGAGCTTCATAGGTCGAGGGTCGTTGTTGCGTTTGGACGTTGCGCTATGTTCGCATTGCAGTAGAACGTTTTCAGTGATCCGTTCCTCGCTTGAGCACGTACAACGACATGTGTGTGTGCTCAGGCCATCGAAGAGAAGTGAGGACACTGCTGCGTCATAGAATGCACGGAGACGTAGAGTTCCGGTGGCTATTGGCGCACTCGATTTCACCGGAAAAGTGTATCATCGGCACATGCATTGGGAATGCATTTATACATCGACGATAGTATCATCACGTGGCACGTTTCGAGGAGCTGCAGCTCGACGAAGGATGGCCAGTGGTTTGTTCAAATGACCAGGTACCACACATTGGATGACACAGCGATGTGAAGCGAGTGCACTGCGAAGCACTGAGTCGATCCCTTTTGTCCCACTAGCGCCAGACATAGATAGTCAAGCAGACACGTGATCGACTCACGCACGTTGTAAAGAAGTCGCTACGTCCGCGAAATGCTATGGTGTCACTCAGACGAATAGTCGCAGCTCTTTGGGCATCACGAAAAGTGTATCTCGAGTAGCACGTCGATGCAGATCTCTTGCAGCGCGACCAACCCAACTTGAATCCGGCCATTCGATCGTGGCAGTCCTAGAAACATACTGCCTGACCACAGGCGATAGCAACGACAAAACAATCGAAGACGAGATCGGCTCAACGTCTGTCCTTGATCGAGCGACCATTCTGGATCGACAACTACCTCAATGTTGTCGACTACCGGAACTTGAAAGCAGATGCGCTCCCACTGCGAGCTTTCTACCGACAACCCACCGACCGACCACCAACCCACCTGCAACGCACCGTTTGTCTCCACGATCGCCTCGAAAACCATTGCAGACTCCGTCTCGACGTTGCACTAAGTGCCGTGGGATCTTTCTACCAAACCCTTTACCAGCACATCGACTTTTCGCGAGTCAAATCAGAGTCCTCCCCGCTCGCTCGATCTTTCGGAACTCGGATCTTGATTACGCACAGACTCACGGACTCGCGCCGCGCCCCTTCGACCGCTTGTCGCCGCCAATGAAACCGTGCGAAGCGGTCATTCCCGAAAAGACGTCTGCTCGAGGAGCCGCTCGTTCGTTCATTCCCCAACTTGCGGTCTCGAGCCCAAGGGCCCAACTCGAACCGTTTTGCAAAATCCCTCAACCGGTCGGGTTGAAGTCGTAACATGGCCACCCGTAGCCACTTCGTAGTCGGTCCATTGCATTCCAATGCCCTCCTCATTGCTGTCCTCGTGCTGCTCGTCGCTGTGCTCTTCGCCCCCGCTGCGCCTACCGGTCGCGACGGCTGCCACTGCCAACGGACCATGAAAGGCCGCGAGCATTTGCACCCGTCGGTCCGTGCGCTGCCCGCGCTGTCGCTCGCGGAGACGCGCGAGCTGCAGCAGCTGCCCACGCACTTGGACTGGTGCGAACGCGGCTTCTGCGTCCCGAGTTGGAACCAGCACGTGCCACAGTACTGCGGTTCGTGCTACGCCCACGGCGCCCTGTCGAGCGCGCAGGACCGGATCAAGATCCTCAATGCTCGTCGGAGAAAGTTCACGGGCGCCGACGTGATGCTCGGGCGCCAGAGCTTTCTCAATTGTGCCCCGGGACACGGCCTCTCGGCGGGCTGCGACGGCGGCGAAGCGCAGGACGTGTACGAGTTCATGCGTCGCTATGGCCTGCCGGACGAGTCGTGTTTGCCCTATAATGCAACAGACCATACCAAGTTTACGGCCACTGTGAACAACACGTGCCCACCAGTTGGCTACTGCATGAAGTACGTGGAAAAGAGATTGGGGGGACGAGGAGGGACACCTTTGCAAGGAGGTCCGATGGAGAAGGAGACTGACTGACTGACTGTTGTTGTTGTTGTTGTTGTTGCGGATGTTGTTGTGACTGACTTACCGCGCAGTTGTATGTACACGCCAACGAGTCGCAAGACGCCTCAGTGTTTCCCCGTGACCAAAGTGGTGCGGTACCGTGCCAAGAGCCACGGCCACTTGTCGGGGGAGCTGGCCATGATGAAGGAGATCATGACGGGCGGGCCCATTACTTGCGGCATTTCGTGCAGTCACGAGTTTAATTACGAGTACAGGGCTGGTATTTTGGAGGACACGACGGGGTTCATGGACTTGGACCACGACGTGGAAGTCGTCGGCTGGGGCGAAGAAAACGGCACCAAGTACTGGCACGTGCGCAACTCGTGGGGAACGTACTGGGGCATGAACGGGTTCTTTAAGATCGTGCGGGGGAAGAACAATCTCGGGATCGAAGCCGACTGTGCTTTCATGCAACCGGACATTAGCGACGAAGAGCTCGTGTGGGAAGAGAAGCCCATCTACGGAGGCTCGATCTTTGGGATCGTGCCGTTCAAAGAGGAAGCAAAGGACCACGTGATCAAGGACACGACCGAGGACATCCCGCGCATTGGGGATGCTGTGCTGAAAGCTCATTATCTACCGGAGGACGCGACACCGTTCACGAGTGAGTCCAAGGCGCGCGAAGACACCGACTCGTTCGTTGTGCCTGCGATCCTGTTCTTCACGTCTGGCTGCGTCTGTGCGACACTCGCTGCGGTGTCCATTATGAAGTTTCGCGGTCACCGTTACGTGTACCGAACGATCCCATAGAGGGCAGCAGTTCACGACCACGTTGACGTCGAGGACCTTCGCCAAACTTGGTGCACGACTTGTGGGGCTCTTGGTACTGCCAACATCCATGGACTTTCGCAAGCGTCGGGCACAAGAAGCTCGAAATGAGAGGCAAAGTAGAGACTGTCGTTGCCATGCAAAAGAGTGTAAACCCACAAAGTGGTGGTATGCGTGGCACAAAGATGTGCGTGTGAGACCATTCGGCATATTCGTATAGTAAAGCAGATAGTGCCATGATAGTCAGTTAGTGACGACGAGGCCTGATGCGTGAAAACAACATCATCAACGCCGCCATCAGCTCCAGCGATGCCATACACTGCAACAATCGACACCTCGGCACAAACTGCACCCTCTTCGTTTTCTAGCTGCCCACACGTGGAGATCGTCATTGTTCAGCAAGCAGTTAGGTCGCTTGCAATAGTACATACCCCACATACCTTCACACACACGTGATCGCATCTACAGCGTAACGCTGTATTTGCGTATCTACAAGTGCGTCTGACATGTTGCAGTACCCGCTTGTCGTTTGTTCCAGCGTAAGGGCCACACGTGCCGGTCAAAAGGACTGGTACTTGGCACAGGCAGCTCATAGTCCATGTCTGACTGGTTCAACCCTTCCATTCTACAGCGCTACGTGTGACTTTGTCCATTGAGAGAGGGACCTTATGCGTCTTGAAGGACACGTTAAGGACGTTGCCATTCTCGACACCAACGAAACGTGTGCACATACGCACATGCGCACATGCGCTCTGCCGCGCGCCGTGCACCGGGTCGCACGCCAGTCGAAAGCGCGTACGCGCGTAGTTAGTGCCCCACCGCTTTTGTCTGCAGACCAATCGGCTGCTGCTTACGACTCTCATGCGCGCGACTACTGAACCCACACACGCGCGCCAATCGCAGAAACATCTGCCCGTTGACGACACTTCGTATCGTTACTTTTCCCGTTCACCTGCTACTCCATATCCCTACTTTTCCGGCCATCTCGCGTCAGTAGCTGTCATCGCACAGTACTTCTCGACGAGCTCACTTACTCTCTCTCTCTCTCTCTCGCTACTTCTACTTCTCTACTTATCTCTCTCTCTCTCTACTTCTCTGCCCTCACGTGCACCCCATTCTCGCCATGGACAAGTACCAGCGCGTCGAAAAGCCTCGTCGCGACGACCACACGACGCAGGTCGAACCTAACGAGATCCGCATCACGCAACAAGGCAAAGTGCGCAGCTACATCTCTTATGGCCACGGACTGTTTACTGTACGTAGCTGCTCGTCTCTAATTGGTCGTTACAATCGCATCTGCGGCACGTTTGGTCGGATCCTCTTTTTTACGACATTACGAACGCTTTGTTTCGCTTCGGTTTGCGTTCGATTTGTCACGTGGGATTGACATTCGTGTGGGACTCTGTGTCTGGAACTCTCTCTGACTGCTGTTGCTGTTTGTAGGAGAAAAATGAGCGCTGTATCGTGTTGAAAGCCATGGGCAATGCCATCAGCAAAGCAGTGACAGTGGCGGAGATTCTGAAGCACCGCGTGGCGAGTCTCCACATGGTGACGCGCATTTCGTCGATTGAGACTGTTGACGTGTACGATCCACTGGAAGAAGGACTTGATCGCATTGAGACCAAGCGCAAGATCCCGAGTATCTCGATTCACTTGTCGCTAGATGCGCTGGACCGAGACGAGCCAGGGTACCAAAGTCCGATCCCAGCCGACCAAGTGTCGACGGGCTCGCCGTCGTATTCGAACTCCCGGGAGTACCGAAAGGCACGTGGACAGAGCCGACGCTCGGGCCGCAGCGGTGGACGTGGCAATGGACGTGGACGTGGTGGTGGTGGTGGTGGTGATGTTGGTGACGGTGAAGCGAATGCTACTGTCGTTGAGATAGCGGAGACTCAGGAAAAGGTGGAGCAGGAGACGGGTGGAGACGATGCAGTTGCGGAGAGTACGCCGACGATCCGTGGCAAACGAGGTAAAGGACGGGGATGGGATCGAAGTGGTAGCAATGGAGGACGTGGTCGAAAGTCTGGCGATCAAAGTCCGACGAACGGAGGCGATGGCCATGCGGAATCGAGTAGTGCTGTGGAGAACGAAGCAGTTGCTTCGACGCCGACGGGCCGAAAGCCTGGACGGGGTCGAAAAGGAAAGAAGACGTCGAGTAGTGGGGATCAAGAGAAGCAGAATGGCGACGGCGAAGGAGACGACGAAACCGGCGAGACTGTGCACGCAAATCACCGCGGTGGGAGAGGACGACATTCCGGTCGTGGACGTAATCGTGGTCGCGGACGCGGCCGCGGGCTTAGCGAGAGCACGCGATGTGATGATGGAAATGGCGGATCGCTGGATACTGCGGACGTGAATACTGCGCCGGACAACCCACCGGCCAGTGAGTGAGTGCAGAGTCTCCTGACGTCTGATCTGCCCGGAAGGGTCATGATGTCGTCGGGTCTCATCGTGATGAGTCAGAGCGTGAAACTCGGCTCGTTGGACGGTATGGGTCGTATGTGCGAGCAACAGGAGATGATGAAATAACCAGAAATACGAATAAAAATGACGGCGAACGGCTCACCGTTAGCGTCGATGAGCTCGCACAAGCTCTCAAGCTGGTATCCAATTGTATTGTGAATGCATGTTCGTGTCTGTGTCAACAACGGATGAAGCATGTCATCCGTTCTACCTAGATGGGCATCTGAATGTGAAGTGTATCGTTATGGTGCAGCACAAACGCAGTTCATGTCGTGTACATGGTGGCAGGAGGTGCAACCGGACCAACTAATTGATCGATTCTTGATGATGATGATGATGCACTGTAGGAACCAGAGACATCGTGAGAGACTGGAGAACCAACAAGAACTACTACGTATCGTATTCGAGCCAAGTAGCAGCGTGCAATTCCTGCTATTGTCCGCCTACCATGAACCTGTGCAGGAAGTAAGCGGCTACAGGTATCCCATCACCGCCAGCGCAGCGCCTACGGCCGTCCCTTGCACGATCCTCAGCACGCGATCCACTTCTACTGGCGTTGTTGTCGAGAGCCACGACCCCCTCCACCGCCACCGCCACCACCGCGGCGAGGACGGAATCCGCCGCGACCACTCTGATTGTCACCACGACGACCACCGCCAGCATTAAACCCAATACGGCCACCGCCACGACGGCCGTCAGCACCGCCACGGCGGTTGCCCCACTCTTCCTTGCCCGTACCCGAGCGCAGGTCCATCATGCGCTCGTTGTTCTCCACAATCTGCGACAGCTTATCCGAGTACTGCACTGCCAGCGTCTGCAACGTCGAGCGCTCGGTCTTGTACAAGACAATGGCCTGCGAGGCTTGGTCCCAGGCCCCCTGCAGTTCTTCGTTGATCATCATCTTGGACACGACGCTGTGCACGGTCTTGTCGTCAAGTTCAAACATCTCCATCAGTCGAGCAAGACTCACGGAATCGTACTCGTCACTGAACGCCAAGAGGTACGTCCGCAGGGCTTCAACCTGAATCTTGTGCTGAACCATCGACTTGACACGCTGGTTCACGTTGGCACCCGGAAACAAGTCCCACACAGGAAGACTCACGAGGAGCTCAGCGCTCTTCTGCCACGATCCCTGGGCCAGCAGTTTAGCAGCAGCAACCACATGGTCACGCGGATTCTCGGGCGGACCCTCGAAGATAAGGCGTTCGTGAAACTCAAGGAGCTTGCGGAAGGCCTTCGACACCATGCGCTTGCGGTCGGACAGACGCGCGTTCACCATATTCGGCACCTCCAGTAGCATCGCGCTTACCAGGTGGCACGTCTCAAGCAGGTCGAGGTTGATGTGCATGTGATACGGCACTTGGCGGCGACGCTCCAAACGCTCCTGCTCAATATCGCGCTCGCCATAGCGAAAGGACTGCAGACCTTGGGCGAGCAGCTCCTTCGTGCGCGAGCCCGTGCAGATCTCCGACAAACAAGCGTGAGCTTCCCAGATGAGACCGCAACGGAAGGCACACAGCCCGAGCTGCGCCATCATGCGGTTGAACAGGATCTGGGTAGGAATATCAGCGTCCGAGATGTTGTCCTGAATGTGCGACATCAGGAGCAGATCACGAGCCTCATGGAAGCGGTCGTGCAGCGCGTGATGGTAGACGCGGCACAGCATCGCACGAGTCTTGGCACGGATGTCTCCGTGCTGGAACACAAAGCGGCACACTTCACGCAGCAGCTTCTCGGCATCCACCGCGGTCACATTCACTGTAGGCTGACCCATTGCCGACGCAGGATGCACCTTCGACACGTCAAACTCCTTCGTCTTGCTGGCACTAGTGCTCGTGCACGCAGGGTGGAGGAACACGGGGTCGCCAAACTTGGCACGCTTCGCCTGCGCCTCGTACAAGGCCGCCGCGACCGAGTCGTGCTTGTAGTAGATGAGCTCAGCGCGCACAAGGGCCATGGTACCAGCGCGCACGAAGTCCTTCTTGCGCGCATAGAATGTCTGCACGCGCTCGGCCACCTCAATCAGCATGTTCTCGTCAAACAGACGAGCAACGTACTCGCTCGTGTGCGGATCGGTCTGCTGCAGGCTCTTCGTGTACTCTTCCGACAGACGGTCAACAAAAGCAGCAAGATCGCCCGACACTTTGATCGTGCCCTTCTTGCCAGCCTGTGGCAGCATATCCACAAAATTCATGTCCTCCTCGGCGTCCTCCGCCTCCGCGGCAGCAATCTGAGCAGCAGTGACCTTCTCGCGGCCAGCACGCACGATGTCAGCCTGATCTTCTGACGTCAACGGGGCAAGCGAAAAGTCCGCGTTCTTCTCGAGGAGAGAGAGGATAGTGCAGATGTTGGCCTGCACCTGCTTCCAATGACGCGCTGACATGACGCGGTCGATCTTGGACGACGTGTCAAACACAGACGTACCCACCAGGTACATGGTGGCCACGATCTGGCGGGCAGGGCCAAGACGTCCAGCGTAGTTGGCCAGCTTCCGCATCTGGTTGAGCTGCTCCGAAAGGTCAATACCCCGCTTGCCCCGCATCGCAACCACCTCTTTCACACGACGGTCAAACTGGCTCGGAGTGAGCTTGAGCTCCTCTTCCACAACACTCTTTTGCACACCGTCCTCCGATTCTCGACGCGTCTCGCGCTGCTTGACGATCTTAGGTCCCTTCACCTTCTTCGCCTTGGTCACCACCGGCGTCTGCTTCAGCCATCGCGCGCGGCCTTTGGGCATGTTGTCGTCATCTTCCGAAGACGACGACGAAGCCGACGATTTGCTTGGCCACGAACCGTCCGAGCTGTCTGAATCGTCGTCGGCGTCCGACTTGTCGTCATCGTCGCTGCTGTCGTCGTCCGATCCAGCCCCATTGCTACTGTCGTCCGAGTCCGAAGACGAGGCCACTGACGACGACTTGGAATCCGATTTCTCACTGGACTCACTCTCGGACTCACTCTCGGACTCGCTCTCGGACTCGGAGTCACTCGACTCCACTGGATGCGCCCGAAAGTCGTCAACAGGCTTGCGAATCGGCTCGAGCGCCTTCTTGAGCTTGCCCTTCATGCGGATCAGCGCCTTGCTGTTCTCCTTGTTCATTTTCTTTTGCTCGGCCTTGTTCTTGACCTTCTCGGCCAGAAAGTCCTCGAGCGCGACCATCGTCGAGAGGTAAAACGTCGGCAGCACCGTCATGGTCTTTTTCGCGCGCTCCAGTTGCTTTGTCAAGTCGTCAAACGCGCTCTGGATCTGCGTCCAGTCGTTGATCTTCATGTGGTTCGTGATGCTACTGCAGCTGCGCTCGATGCTCTCGAGCGACTTGTCCTTGGCGCTCTTGACCACGCGCACTTCTTCGTCCGAGTCCGAGTCCGACTGCACGGCCCAGCGCGAAGCAGCACGCGCCGCCTGCTGCTGCGTCGTCTCGACATCCGACACGTCCGAGACGTCACTCTCCTCTTCGGACGACGAACTGCCTGCCCAGAATCGACTCGCCATAGCTACGGATGCCGCGGGTCGAAAGACTGCTGCGTGATGGTATCAATCCACAAAGAGAGAGAGAGAGCGCGAGGGAGCGAACGAGGGGGTCAGGAGAGGTCCTTTGCTATCCACAGCACAGAGCTCGACGGTCCCTCGTGACGGAATATCCTGTGGCTGGTTTTGACTGGCTGGTAGACAACCAGCAGCAGACATAAAACCTCAAAACCTTACGACGAGATCGATGAAGCCATGTGCAAGTCTCCAGCGCGTCGCGCGTGTGGCTTTTGTAGCCATTTTGCGTCCAGTCATACCACATCAGGCGCCATCGCCACTTGACCTGTAGACGACAGCGAGCTACGAACGGCAGCTGCAACGTCACGAGTGGCTCAATGATTGTCCCAACGGCCATTGTAGTGTTTACCGGGACAACTGGTACTTGTGTAGGTACATTGTCCATAGGGTCAGGAGCACGCAGAGCACGAGAGACAGCGCAGTGAGTGCGGTCAAGTCGCCATGGAACATTGAGGTCGAGACGTACACGGCGGGGTACTCTGCGAGACTCACGATGGATCCAATGGAGAAGATAATGCCCATGAGCGAGCCCATAGTCGTGCGGCCAAAGGTTTTGGCAGTAAATGCCGAGATCGTCGCGTACAGGAACGCCCGAAACGCCGTGAAGACGACGAACGTCAGGCACTGCATCAGCAGACTTGGCACTAGTTCGAGCACGTTGTAGAGCACGCCCAGAAGATTTGTCAACAGCAGTGCTTGGGGCAAGCCACGGCTTTCGACGACGTAGTCGATCGACGGCACGAAGACGAACCCCATGGGCAGCACGAAGCTAAACACCTTTGTGTAGACATAGCCATGAGCGCGGTCACCCAAGTTCTCCAGCAGCTTGTTGGTCGTGCCAATGTAAATGGTCGCACGCAGCACCTGCAGAGCTGCAAACGCCACGATGAACGCAAACTCGACCGACTGCAACTGCTCGGTGAGAGCAGTGTCCACGAGACTGAACACTGCGTCGTCGCAGTTGCCTCGCGTCGTTGTAGCTGCCGGTATCCCGCTTCGCTCTGCCTCCACACTATCGTACGAGTCAGTACCGACTGTCCCGCTCGCCAAAAGTAGTTGCTGCTGCTCATGCGGTGAAGTTGTCGACACATTTTCTTCGTTTGCATCGATACGACGGCCGCGTCTTGGCGGCAAACTATTCGCGTTAAGTCTCCACAGAATAATGAGCCCCAAGTAGATAACGGCGGCCAGCACTGCAAACGCCAGGAACAGCGTCTTCCTCGACCACCCATATTGTTCGTGGGCAGCATACAAGACGAGGAATATGGCGCTGCTGCCATCGAAGAGACAGCTAATTGCTGCAAGGATGGCCGTCTGATGGCGCATGATGAGAAAGCTTGCTGGAAACGACGCCATCATGGTGATGCAGCCTCCAAACGCGACCAAGGCGTACGCGGGCACGAACATATCGAACGTCTTGGAGTCCGATAGTGCCAAGAAAGACAAGCCCGAGACTTCGACGAAAGCAGCGACAGCGGTAGACACGCACGGCCCGACGCGGTCGAGCACCAGACCAACGGGTAGTGCACCAGCATTCATTGCGATTGAAGCCACTGCAAACATGAGGTTCAGGCGGTTCTCTTGGGCCGAGCACATGGTCTCGCTCGCGACCGGACACAATTCCGCGTACTGGTCTTCCTCTTCCAGCAACAGCAGCAACGGCGCCCAGCCAAAGACGAGACCGGTGAGCAGGAGATCCGAGACACAGACGGCGAGTACGAGTGCAATGCGACGAGGTGCGATTGGACGTACTGGATCAGACTGAAGAGAAGATACGGACACAGCCATGTGTAGCTTCTTGCGCGTCAATATGGTTTAGACAAGTCGAGATTCGAGTAATGCGCTTTACTTATTGACGCTGGACAAGGAGGTGTTTCTGCCTTCAAACGTAGCCACTAGATGGACTTGACACGAACTAGCAGGAAAGTAGCCGTAAATACTGGAAACTACAACTGGGAGGGAGTGTATAATTACTTTTTATCCAAAGTGAATGGTCCGTTGCAAATGGCGCAGGAAGAGCGGGGACGCAGCCATTTGCGAGTGTCATGTCACTTGCGTAATGCCAATTTGGATGAATTGCCATTCGAGCGTTGCTGCGATGCTACAGCAGCAGCGGCGTGATGCAACTGACATATAATCGAAACGGAACGACCACTGCACCTACGTCGGTGAAGTTATGTTGACGCGCCACGGACGTCCTTGCAAGCAGGTTGTCGGAGCATGTCTATAGCAAAGCATTCTGTAAATAAAGGACATTACTCGACCGATGTTTACCTGCCCAAACCAGTTGCTGGACCGATTAATAGCGTGGACTTTGACAAGCTTCAACGTGGAGGGACACATGCTACCAGCGAGAAAGATGCTAGCGCTTGCAACGCGCTGATTCCGTCGGTACTTCATCGTAAGTCTGTCGGGTTGTCGTTGCGCCTGATCGGTATAAACGATCCTGGTCGACAGGCTGAAACCTGGCCAGTTATTCGATTACTGGCATCGAAGTACGCCTGACAGATTTCTTTGACAGGGTTTAAAAAACCGCTGTAGAGCAACGCTTCTGTGTTGTCACCGACGCTCAACAGGTTTGTGCCTGTGGCGCGTTTACGAAACAGTCGTATTGACTGTCCGCGAAGCTATAAACCGGAGAGAACTGATGTGGTGGAACCGAGTCAAAAGGGTCTCTTCGTGGTCGAACAGCTCCACTGTAGCGGAGCTAGTGCATCTTCTATCCAGACGAAGGCTTTCTGATCAACGAGCAAGCTAGCTCTTTACAAGAACTTAACTCTACGAGTCAACGAAGTTATAGATCCAGGTCCTTGCTCAAGGGACCTTAGCGATTCAGCGAATTGACTGCACAATGAGCTCAGGAGTCTAATGTCTTTACAAGGATATACTGTGCTTAAGACCCGAGACGCCTTAGAAAGGCACGTGTCTCTAATAGATCAAAAGGGGAACTAAACTTTATATTGTTTTATGTAAAAAGACACTTTGGCCTAAACGTACCTAATATAGACAGCAACGCTCTAACTAGTACCTCTCACAAGATCATGTATTTGGTGGCTGACACACATCAGCCCCTAACAACTGATACGGTGTTTTTAAGGAGAGGCTAAATACGGGAGAGGCTGAATACACAGGGAATCTTTGCTAAATACACCGGCGCTTTTATTTAATCTATATGTTTATATGGCAACAATGGTGACGAAGCCACGTCACGTCAATTCGAAGATTACAGGATAAGCTAATCAGAAATGCACCTGTAATATAGTCAAGCCACGCTAATTTAATAAAAAAAATAAGGTTTTTAATGCAGCACACACGGCTTAACACTGCAACCGAATACAAAATATTCTTGATCTTCATGTGCTGCAGCAGAGCTTCCGTGTGTGATTTTCCACCAAGTGCCTTTCTGTTTGCCTTCTGAACGACATTGTGGATATCCCTTGCATCTTTATGAGGACACCGACCTCCTAAAAATGATTTACAATAACTTATATAAATCACATACAGACAACATACCAAATAATGACCTGCTGTATATACATCTATAAAGTCGTATTTGAATTTATGCGTATAAAGTCGTACATACATATATATACAGATATATATGTGTTTGTATACGACTTTAACACGCATGTATACCCGAGGAGCAGCTCCATCTTGATGCATACGACGACCTTTAACTTTCTATCGTCAATTTCTCTCGTCGCACGTCGCGCCGCCGGTAGCGCTGAGAGCATGGTCGTGCTGATACAACGGGAGTGGCCGGTGTGGCATTTGATCACACAAAGCGTCGACCAGGCACTTTCTTCTGAGGAGTACTTGTCATAAACGGTCACGAGCTCGTATGAACAGCAGACCGTTTTTGTTCCGCTATCTCGCATTGACGTGGGCCGACTGTGGGATCTCCTATAATGTTTTCCCTGCGAACATGTGAGAAAACTGCGCTTGGGACCAATTACACGACTGAGGGATACACTGATAGCAAAACCTTGGCGTACGTCTACTGCTTCAAAGCTTTTTCATCCGTCTTTTGACTGTCAAAAAGCCCAACCGGTGGAGATCCTTCACAGATCCATGAGTGATAAGTGGCGGCAGGATTATAGCCAGCATCAAGTTGGAACTTAACCTGATTGATAGCGACGACAGAATAAGTATCAACACAAACGACCATAGCAGTGGCAGCAGAATTAGTGGAGATGGATTAAGTGCTTATCAACATGCAGGTAGAGGCAGACGAAACTATATAACCTTTTAAGGGTTGCATGACATCTGATATTTCCTATGGGTGGATAGCAACGCCGGTTCCTCAGACGAGTCAGGTGGTTGTTCGGGGCTTGTTACCTGAGGTGACGGCTCTCGTGGTTGCCTCACTATTTCGCCGAGTCATAACAATAGGCGCGCTCCTTGTATTTTGTTGTCAGTTTGTCGATACTGTCGCTTGGCGACCGCTCTAAGCTGCCTCACGCCGGAATCGCAGAAGTCCGAGACGCTGCATTCGAGAGAAACGAACTGTTGAAGAAACGTTGCTCGGTTTCGTTGAGCCCAGAGGCTTGTTGTAACGGGGCACTGTTGACTACGTACTGGTTGACCAGTACGGAGTATACTTCCACTGACGACAGTGGTCGACAGTGCCCTGCTAGGTGTTGAAGGAGAACAGAGGAAGGAAAGGAGACAAAGTAGTCAGACTAGTCTCTTGGTAAAAGTAAAACTGTATTAATATAATTAAGTCCTATAACTCCTTGAATCTCTGTTGTCCTGACTTAATTATACTACTATAACCAAATGTATGATGACGTCTACTCACCACCCATTGCGCGCGTCTAGCAGCGATTCGTGGGTTAATGTCATCACGATATCAACCAATGAGTAGACCCTTCGGTCACTCCAACAATATCACCATGTCTGTGATATTGTTAAAAGAATATTCGACGTGATACTATTTATTGTCAAATTGTCATAATGACAATCTCATGTAACGGGCTACCCCGTTACATGGTGCGCTTTTTTGATGTGAATGTGACAATCAAAAGCATCTGAATGGTCTTCATTTCTCCGTTATGTGAGGCTGCTGCAGAAAGAAGTATAATGCCCTTAGTAATGAAGGGTAATCTCCGCCCGTCCGTGCTCGAAGGCCTCGGCAAAAAAGCTCGCGATTTTCGTCCACCCTACATCGTGGGTATGATCAGCAAACGTTGCCCGGTACCCGGTGACGGCTTTTAGCGCCTCTATTTGCCGGATTAGTCGAGAGGTCACTTCACTGTCCACAGCGTCTTCATGACCAATAAGCACACGGATCTCCTATTCATTAATACTCGCGCAGATCATGTGAAGCGCAAAACGAGTTTTATTCCCACATCACATAGTATCAATTATAAATTGTTTCCATAAGCGAAAGTTTGTAGCCGTTTCCAGTCATCCCGTTTATCGATTAGAGCAGGTAAGTTGTGAAGGGCCGGACGCGAAAACTTGCCCGTCCACCCAGCCAGACACTTCTACGTTGTTTTATTCGATGTCCTATTGCGATAGGCCATCAATTGCGCGTGTAAGCAGCCCATCCTCCAGGACGCTGTCTAAGATTCTAACAGTTGCGCGCTTTAGGGTCTGAACAGATCTTCTGGGTACGGGAAGCACCTCAGCATGGAAAGCAGCTTAGCCGATTCGTGCATTGTTGTCTGCATCCAGACATAGATGCTGCTGTGCACAAAGGGAAAAGCCGCTGTCGCCGAATCTGGCCAAAAATCGCCGTGGTGCTGCCAGAGATGCGGCCAAGAGTCCTTCGCGCTGATAACGTCGGTGTTTGAGGTAGGCAAGGCGGTATCTTGCATTATTGCCTCGCCGTCATGGTCATGTTGATCAAGCTGAGTGCACATGATTCGCCTGCTAGGTGTTGAAGGAGAACAGAGGAAGGAAAGGAGACAGAGTAGTCAGACTAGTCTCTTGGCAAAAGTAAAACTGTATTAATATAATTAAGTCCTATAACTCCTTGAAACTCTGTTGTCCTGACTTAATTGTACTACTATAACCAAATGTATAATGACGTCTACTCACCACCTATTGTGCGCGTCTAGCAGCGATTCGTGGGTTAATGTCATCACGATATCAACCAATGAGTAGACCCTTCGGTCATCCCAACACTATCACCATGTTTGTGATTTTGTTAAAAGAATATTCGACGTGATACTCTTTATTGTCGAATTGTTTTAATGACAATCTCATTTAACGGGCTACCTCGTTACATCACCCCTCCCTTATCTGATAGTAACCGTGAGACTATCGAAAATAAGGCGGCCACCCGTTGGCCACCATTGGGACAGGGGGCACTTGTTGGGTCCGTTCCATTCACTTTCCGCTTGACATCGCATTGTTAACATGTCTATGCGGGGTGACTCAAGACACGCACAGCCTGCTGCTGTGCCAGCCTCTGCGGCAGACGCTTCGTCGTCTGCTGCTTGTTCTCCGTATGCAGCAGAAGGTGCTGCAGACGCACGCGGTATCGCACCACGTGCACATGATGACCTTGGCAATGAGGTCATCTACTCTGGCGAGTCAGACGTGCCTGACTCGCGCAACGTTCCAAAGGCATCCCGATCACCGGCGGTGCCTCATCGTTCGTCAAGATTACTGTCGAACGAGCGGAATCGTGAAATGCATCACAGTCTCTTCGGCAGTGATGATGAACTCGATGGTGAGGAATGCTATGCCTCACCAGTTTCAACTCGTGCTTCCCCGCAAGATCGTGATGACGATGGCTCTTGCCATCGTCATTCTGTAAGCCGTGGTACCGAAACAGATTACACATTGAAGCGTGGTGAGATCAAGCCGTGGCGCTTGCCCGAGCAGCTCATCAATAGCTTGTCTTACGAGACAAGCCAACACCATCGAATTCCTTTATTCGATGCAACTGAGCTTCATCGCTTAAGTTCCAGCGCGAGCAACTTTCGCGCTGAAGAATAATTTTATCTCGATGCCTTCTTCAGGCATTGATGGTACCATGGCAACCAAAAGCGTGACAAGAACTCGCTTTTGGCGGCGTGGAACGCGTCCGTCCAAAATGTCAAGAATTTCGGACGAGAAGGGTGGCTTAAGAAGCTAGAGGCGATGCGCCTCAAGTTCGAAAAACGAACGCCAACCGGTGCAAGGTACCGGTTGCATAATCTGTCAAGTGAGGTCGGCATTCCATGCCTCACTTGGAGTGATCCTTGTGCGAGCTGTGTCGACAACTTGCAACGTGCACATAGGGACATGTATTCCCTAAGTTAGCCCTGGGGAAGGGAACAATTCTCGGCTGAGATGCGGGACGCGATTGCAAACTTGCATTCCGTCTACAAGCGCCAAAAGCGCGTGTTTACCTATGGGCCCGAGGACCTATCGGATGAGTCTCGTCATACTGGTGGACGAGACCTTCAACGTCAGCCATCAGCTGGGAACGAGGTTCCCAGCTGTCAAAGGAAGGTGGGTACCCACGCCACCGGACGAGGTAGCTCGTCCTTGATCCTGAATCGCCACGGTGGTTCAAGATACGCTCCACAAGTAAGCGTTGACCACCGTGGGAATCCACCAGTGGTTCCGGTGGTGGTGGAAAGACAAGGTCCGGCTCAGCCGCCGAACCTGCACGAGACTTTGGGTAACCACGAGCGTTACCTGACCGAGCTGAGGGAGGACGTCGAGCACGAATACAACCCACGGCACGCCTTGCAGTCGGACGTGCGACCTCTTCGAGCCGATCGGGAGAAGTACCAATCGGAATTCGCGTTCGCTCAGCTTGAGAGCGATCGCGAGAAGCATCGTGTGCGCGAAGAGCTAGAGGCGGCTCGTCGCGAGACCGCGTCGCTGAAGGACCAACTTCAGTGTTTGGTCCGTGATCACAAGAATCCGTTGAGGATTCTTGAGCGCGCCGGTTATCTCCGTTGTCGCAAGAGGCCTCGTACTGATGGTACGGGTGGAGACGGCCAACATAAAACGTAGGATGCGTGCGCATCCTACGAGGCAATTCGATCGTGTATGCATTGCCTTTTCGATGCAACACACGAAATGTACCAATGTATTTCGGCAGTAGTTTACTACTGCCGACACTAGTGACTGCATGTCCAGGTAAGTTTACCGTAGGCAGCAGTACCAGGTTATTAACTTTAAATGAAAGAGCATTTGCTCTTCCATTCTTGTCTGCATTCCGTTTCAGGCGGTCCACCGCATTTGCGATGGCGTCCTGAACGAAACGGACTACCGCCTCTCGAGTCAGCAGGAAGTTCTCTGCTGACTCGTTGTTGTGTTATTCAGTGCGCTTCGTGCGCACTGCTAAGAGATCGTTCTCTTCTTCAACGAGGTGGTCTTCTTCCTCGCTAACATTGTCGTTGACGATGCTGAATATCCCAGCATCGTCATCATTGTCTGATGTAGCAGCAGCGTCATCGCTACTGCTAAGCTCGATTTCCTCAATGTCGACAACGTCGACATCGGCATCAAACGTATCGGCGTGAGCGGTGATATGTGATGAGCAAGAGCCAAAACGGTTTTTACTCGAGCGGGTCCCTCCTCCCTCAACTCAGAGTCACTCTGTATGAGGGCGGGAATATGTGGGTGGCGTAAACCATTCCCGTAGAACGGTGTATGCATTGTGGACGCATGCACGGAGTTGTTGATGGCAAACTCAACCATCGGCAAGGACCCACTCCAATTTATAAAGGAGTGGACGTATTAACGAATAATTTCTTCGAGGACACGGTTCGCACGTTCTGTCTGACCATCTGTTTCAGGATGGTCAGAGGTTGACATCTTCAACCGTGTTTTTAATGTGCGTAACACGGATTGCATAAACGCCGCCGTGAACCGAGGGTCACGGTCTGACACGAATTCACGAGGTAAACCGTGAGATCGAAACACTGTGTCTATGAAGACACGCGCACAATTGTATGCGTTGATCGATTCTGGGACTGCAGCAAGATGTACCATCATGCTGAAACGATCCACAAATACAAGAATACCATTTTTCTTGTTCGTGTCTTCGGGAAACCCGAAGACAAAGTCCATGGACACGGACTCCTACCACTCTGCCGGGATCGACAGAGGTTGTAACGGTGTATGGGATGAAGGACGAGGCTTCACCCGTTGACAGACCTCGCAAGAACGAATGTACTTGCAGACAAACTGATACTGGCGGGGATAGTAAAAGTCACGACTGACCGTGAGGTAAGACTTTTCTCGGCCACGATGCCCGCCAGAAGACGCATCGTGACACTCGAAAATGATGCGTAATCACAATTCATTATGATCGGGAACGACGACACGAGGCGTGGCGTCGGCAACTGCTGTATAGTACAGCAGGCCATTGCGAGTCGTGTACCGATCCAAAGAGGAACGGTACAGAGCCGGCATATCCGACAAGGATTTCCGAGATGGGTTCGCAAGATGACCCATCAAACGGAGGGGATTTGTGTCTCCTGCGTTTGCCTTCCTCACGTCGTCGAGTAACGGCGACGACGGCACACTGATGGACAGTGTCGCAACAGTGGGCAAGGCCTCACTGTTGACTCGGGTCGTTGGCTCAAAGCCGGGCCGACGTGACAACGCATCAGCGACGACATTGAGTAGTCCTGGTTTATAATCTACGGAGAAGTTGAGCTCTGCGAAGAAGGACAGCCGCCTCGCAATCCTTTGCGAGAGGTGTGGACTGTTTACGGCCGTGCGTAGTGACGCATGGTCCGTATAGACGATGATCGGTCTATCTCCCAAGAGATAGACCCGGAAATTATCCAGTGCATACTACATGAAAAGGGGTTCCTTGTCATGCACTAAGTAGTTGCGTTCGGCTGGTTGCAGATGACGCGATTGATAACAGACGACGCGCTCTGCGCCGTCTGTGTCATACTGCATCAACGCACAGACGATAGAAAAATCGCTGGCGTTACAGACCACATGAAATGGTCTGTCCTGATCTGCAATCGCCAAGATGGGCGATTGCATCAAGCTTTGCTTGATACCCTCAAAGGAACGCTGACAGTCAGCGTTCCATGACCACTTGACATTTTTCTTGAGCAAGCAAGAAAGATGTACCGTCATCTCGGCGTAGTTGCGAGAGTCCTTGTGCAAGTACGCCGCTAGACCTAGGAACTTTCTTAGTCCCTTGACATCGACTGGCACTGGCCAGTCGGTGATCGCCTTGATCTTTTCGGGATCAGGGCGTACGCCGTGTTCATCCACAATGCACCCAAGAAGTGGTATTTCGCTTGCCGCAAATATACACTTCTTGAGGTTGGCATACAACTTATGCTTGCGCATAAGTTGAAGAACCTCACGAACGTGAGTTCTGTGAACTTCAGCGTCCGTCTTTCCGTCCATAGCCCGGCTATGGACGAACACATCATCGAAATAACTCGGTGCGAAATCCCGCACCGGTCTCAACAGATTTGTGACGCATCTGTTGAATGTTGCGAGGGCATTGCTCAGCCCCTGTGGCATCACTAGCCACTCCCACAGCATACCGCTGGGGGTGCTCACTGCCGTGTACGGAACATCCCGTTCGCGCATGCGGATCTGATAGAACCCATCCATCAGATCCATGGACGAAAAGATGGTACTCTTTAACATACCATCTATAATTACGTCCTTTCTTGGTATCGGCGCCTGAGCCGGTACCGTTGCAGCATTCAATTTGTTGAGTGCGTGCACTATCCGCCACCCTCCTGTGGCCTTTCGCACACATAAGGTCGGAGAGCTGTGAGGGAATGTCGATTCCCTCACACGCCTGATGCTAAGCGATCGGCAAAGAACTTGTCGATTGCTACCACTTGTTCACGAGGCAGTGGACACTCCTTCATAACAAAATAAATCGAGCCCGGTTTCAGCTTGATCTCGTGTCGAGTGCCTTTGTCCTTAGGCAACTCGCAAGGCACGGATTCAATGAACACATCCTTGAATTCGATCAAATCCTTGTACAAAGGATTTGCCTGAAGTGAATCCCAGGACTGAGATTCATATCTCTCAATCCGAGTCTTCTCATCGATGACACTTTCGTCCATCGATGAACTGCTGAGAACCCTCTCGGTCCCAGTATACACCGTTGTAGATCTAATATCGGTAATGTACTCGTCCTCCGCGACGAGTACACAGATTTGCTTGACTTTTCCACTACGCAGATCACGCAAGAACCGTTTCGGTTCTAGCGTCGGCAGTTGAGTTATCTCCGAAGTTTACTTCGGAGGCGCAACCAGATCAAGCGTGTAAGCGCCTACGCTTGATCCATCATTAACCAAGACATTCAGTGTCTCGATTACCTCCTGGGAAATCACTTCCACAGGATCTGGGAGAGTTTTCTACACAATGTAGTGATCATCTACATTGTGTTCTTTTACAGTCGTGCTAACGACCGTAGCACAAGTGAGTTCATCGCACTCACTCGTAGTACACCCACGTGAGTGTGGGCGTTCCAAGATATTCGTCAGGTGGTTATCTGAGGAACAAGTGGCAGGTATCGTAGCCGATCGAAACTGCCAACTCACCCTTGGCTCGTACTTCTTAATTCAAGGCAACCCTAAGATGACGTAGAACTTGTCATCTAGGTCAAGCACGATGAAATCATCATCGTACTGTTCGCCTTTTAACGTGTAGTGGATTCTACCTACACGTTTCTTCACAGTGATCGATTCGCCTGTCGCTAGGTTCACCGTCATCTTCGTTAGAGGGATCTCCCGCTCCACGAAGTTAAAAATTCCTGCCTCTAGCAACTGGCGACGCGCAAAATTGCTCGACGCCCCACAGTCAAATTGGGCGCGAAGTGACAAGTCTTTTGTCACTTCAAACTTCAAGGTGATGAGAGACAACTCATCACCAGGTGCAGAGACACACAGAAATTGTGTGTCGGGAGCAACCTTCTTCAGGAGATTTGCAAATTCTCTTGATGTTGCTGGATCAGTAGGGCGCTCCGCCCCTACTGATCCCGACCGTTTTTATGGTCCACCTCGCTGTTGCGACTTCGCAACAGCAACGGACCCTCGCCCTCCAGTTCTTCTTGCTGGTGGGTGAACACTGCGCTCAGCACCGCGAGGTTCTGAGCTGGGGACACTGCATTTATATGCGTAGTGTACCAGTTTATGACAGCGATGGCATCTCACCATTCGCTTGTCATTCGCAGGGCGAGGTTTCTCTCCCTAGACTTGACAGAGGTACATTGGTTCTTGACCTCCGACTGCTAATCGTTTCTGTGGACGATGCGAGGTCAACGTAGCGTGAGACTGTCTCACGCTATAATCTTCTTGCTCCGCTGCGAAGATTGCCTCTGAAAGCGTCTTTAGCTTTCCGCGGAACAGGTGGTCCCTAACGGGACCGTCTGAAAGCCCTTGAATAAAGATTGTGATCAACAAAAACTCACTCACAGGGTTCACTACCATGCAGCTTGCAAGGTAGCGTACATGTTGAGCGTAAGCGTGAACCTTACGCTTACCCTGATTGAGTTGCAGGAGCGCCGAAAGAGTCCTGAACTCTGCTCTGGGCGGCTCGAACGTCTCACTGAGCAGGGTCTTGAAGATCCTCAACGACCCAAATACGTTTGGGTCGTGCAACTTGAGGTTCAGGGCCTAAGCTCTGGCTTCTCCCTCCAGGTTAGACTGAGCGAATGAGACTTGCATTCGCTCATCATCGATGCGACGAGCATCGATGGCATCGCCCAGCTCGACGAACCACCTCAACAGGGTGTCTTCCTCGACTTCCCGATACTTGGAGACCTCTATTTTTAGAGACTCCCGTCGACGCTCACGCGTCGGCTCTGCGGACTGAGACTGTTGTTGTCTCAGTGCTTTGGTCCGCTGGTGATCTTGTTGTTGTAACAAGGTCACCTGCGCTCGCGACTCATCAAGTTCTCGTTGCAAAAACTTGCTAATGACGACTTGTTGCTGGTCCCTATCCCTTGAGGATAGCATGGCCCATATGGATTCCTCGCCAACTGTCGAACTCATTCGTTTGATCGCACTCCAATTCGATGTCGCTCGAATGGGAGTAGCTTTCACGGGTTCCGTGAAAGCTGTCGCCGTCTCCATCATCCAACATGTTCATGTTGGGCGATGGGGTTGTGGTCCTTGGACGGACTACAAGGTGCTACCAGGTGTAAAGGGGCACTATTGACTACGTACTGGTTGACCAGTACGGAGTATACTTCCACTGACGACAGTGGTCGACAGTGCCCTACTAGGTGTTGAAGGAGAACAGAGGAAGGAAAGGAGACAAAGTAGTCAGACTAGTCTCTTGGTAAAAGTAAAACTGTATTAATATAATTAAGTCCTATAACTCCTTGAATCTCTGTTGTCCTGACTTAATTATACTACTATAACCAAATGTATGATGACGTCTACTCACCACCCATTGCGCGCGTCTAGCAGCGATTCGTGGGTTAATGTCATCACGATATCAACCAATGAGTAGACCCTTCGGTCACTCCAACAATATCACCATGTTTGTGATTTTGTTAAAAGAATATTCGACGTGATACTATTTATTGTCAAATTGTCATAATGACAATCTCATGTAACGGGCTACCCCGTTACACTACTTCCGTGACGCCTTAAAATTGCTTAGAACCAAGTCAAAAACAATATATAGCTAACGCCCTCATCTTTGACATGTAAATCGTTAAGTTAATTGTCCTCTATAACCATAGATACTGATATATTTAGACTGTTTCACTTAAAAATGTAACACGATAAGATACTTGCTTACACGTTGCTTTCATTATCTGTTGCAAGCATTATAATTTAAACTGAAAAATTAACAACACATGAAAATTATTAGACAGTTTGCAAGCATTATAGTAAGACGCATTCGTTATGTTTATGTTACCTATTGCATATTTCATTTTAGTGAGCAAAGTTGGGACCCGACGCATGTCATTTACCCGTTATATATCGATGTGATATAACCATAAGAGTTCAGGCGAGGTTTTACCATCACAAATCTAAATTATAACGTACTAGGCGATACGTTACAGGCGCCTGTACGATTAGTTTTTAAAAGAACTCAAGGCTGTTAAATCTTTCACATCGTACTAACTTAACTTGCGAAATGACGCTACCTAGCATAAGCCATATGTTATTTAACACAGCAGATTATATGAGTAGTACCTTTTCATCGGGGAGTTAATGGTCGTGTTAAGACTGAAGCCATTCTTCATTTTAAGATCTACACATCCTGCTTTTCCCAATCCCCAGTAGATTTACACTAATTGCTGTCTTTTCTCGATGAAGGTGCAATAATAAAACCAAAGTGCTCAAGCTTTCTGCGTGTAAGTAAATTCACGCTGATATTGCTATAATTACAATATAACATTCGAGTTCCATATCAATGAAATAGTCAGAGATCTGGGCCATACGAAAATTATTTGGAAACCATTTATTGTGTATCATATTTACCTTGTTCGTCAATCCAACGGACTGCTTTCATAGTATTCTCTTATGCGGCGCAACAATGTACGTTGAACTATTCGACTGTGATAAGCATGGCGATGAAACACCATAAGCCATCGGGTCGATGTCCGTGCATCGTATTGTCAACATTATCAGATACGTGCTACTGCATCACAGATAGAGCCGATAAGCACTGTTTTGATCATCAAATTTAGCGATTGGGTATTTGCCGTTTATGTTATTGACTATTTCTTGATCGACTTTATTCGGTATGTGTAAAATAGGCAATACAGTCGTTTCTCCATGTAGCGGGCCAAAAGGTGTAACGTGCTTGCCTCGGTTCTTGTATAAATCTCTCTTATGTCGAAATACAATCCGATTCCATTCTAGAAAATGCATGCATGGTACACAGTCTTCCGCACCGATCAATGCTTTTTAGCATGCTCGGTGATGCTTGCCAGATTACTATTTAATTCGTCGATGTCGCAAAGTAGCTAGAGAAAGGATCGCAGACGGACACAACTTTCAAAAACCTCGGATAGACTAATCGTCAACTCACCGGCACACTCACCGTACCCATCGTCCTAAACTGCCTCATGACCTATCTTGTCTGAGCCCCACTCGATCGGTACGTCGTCATCCGCTCCGATGTTCTCGTCGACACTGACTCAGCAAGTCAAACCATCCAAGGTCTCGGTCAGATGGACCTCAACATATCGATCTTTGCGTTTGTTGTAGTCGCGTAGCTGAGTAAGACCGGTATTTATCAACGCCTCCACGATATCACACTTTCTCCAGCATTTGCGAATATTTTGCTCGATTACCTCTTCCTAGATCAATATAGCGAAGCTCACAGCATCCATGACATCCAACTTTCTGTCGATTCTGGTGTGGATTGCATCCAAGAGCCATCAATATAATCTCTTTCGATACCGCGCTTTATACGACCTAATAACTCTGTCAAAATAACGTAAAAATTGCTGGTCAAAAGACCAACCATTTAAACTTTATCTACGTCGAGCAATTGCAAATGTGCTGTCATTTTTGTCGGCAGTAATTCCAGCTTGACATTGTAGCATTCAGGGGTGACGTAGTGACACAGAGCGTTGACCGGAAGGAGAAGCATTTACATCCTGTACATATTGGCGTCGAAATGAATATTCCACTCAGCAAACGTTGACCTGATTTGCCACCCAGTCCGGTTTTTGAAGTACACAAGCATCATTTGCTTGGTGTTGGCTATTCAACATGCTCGAGATTTCTTCTACTTGCCTATGACAACGAGATCCCTACAAAGGTATTACGATAATATTCCCTTCAAAGGACACTCCCTCGATATTACCCGTTTAAGGTAATACTACTTGCTATTATTTACTACAATTAGTCTCGGCAGCGACGTACTCATCTGTTGATGTCATGGATTGGGCTTGCCCGGTTGCATGGACCCTCATCGAATACACCTCGGTGCTACTAATAGATCTCGTATTGAGCAAGCAAAGTTTGCCTAAATGTTGTAAGACTGAATAATGACGATCGTCGAATCAAATTGCCAATTAGAAAACTGAAGAAATTGGACACTTAGACACGTATGGATTGAAGCAGAGATGATGTTTGAGATTCGGACGGCAAAAGGCGTGAAGACCAAAACGATGATCGCTGGATTTTCGCTGCAAGTATTCACGCGTGTGAATTTAGAATAGGGTGAACGGCAGCGAGCTAGTGCTTTGCTATACGTATATACAGAAAAATATTCGCCCGTGGATGGATAGAGATTAGTATTTTGTCATCGACTGATACTGCCCGTCATTCCGGTTCTGTCGGCTGTATACAATCAAGCCAATGACACTTCGCTGATACAGCACCAGATCCGATCACCCTCATCAACTACTCATAAGCTCAAGACTCTTCTGCTTTACGCTGCAAACTAGTAGGTTACACGCGCGTCTTTAAATCATACAAAAAATTCTCTTTACCGACTTTGACATTGGCCGTTGCGTGGCATGTACGTTTGTACATTACATAAGAATGTTAACTTTCTCACAGACAGTTTGTAGTATGGAAAACGTCCATCGAAACGCGGTGATGGCAATGGGCGCATGTGGTGCGTGGAAATGAACAAACCGCGCGCTTGATGCTATGATAAACGGCATAGGTAGATGGCATGTTGTAGTATAAACTTTGACGTGCAACAGAAGAAGGCGCACAAATGTCACATCAATTTTAAAACCGTTAGTCAGATCACGCGCCATGTGCAATGAAAAATTATCAGATAATACTATCATATATAGCAGCTATCGAGCATCGTTGCGCACGGTTGTAGCTTCATCATTTTCGTTCGTCAAAGTGTGTGATGTCGCTTGGCAAGCAATCCAGGCGTGCTATGGCATCGTCTTCGTTCTATCTCAGCTGCTAGTGCGAGTCGCGTGTGATACCTAGGGTGCAATTGCTACGCACCAGTCAGACACGTTGATGTCAACGCTGCGTTTGCGTCTCTACCGGCTGTGTGCGATGATCTACTCCGGCACACGTCTCATGAACTGGTACAGCACTTTGCGACAGAGTCCGTCCTAATGGATTGTGTCTATTTAAAGTGGCGCAAAACGTGGCTGCCGCACAATGACTGCAGCGCTTTTCCACTGAGAAGAGGAAGCAGTGGTGGACGGGACGGACTTCGGTCAAGCTTACGATTTCAAGTACATTGTTGTTTACGACGTCTGCTCAATCGCAGATGTCGCGTGCACGCGAGTAAAAAAAGTGAGCTCACATGTAGCAAACGGTGCAGTAAAAAAGAGATTATAACTTGCCAACGCACAACAAAACAAATCCGCCACTTCGTTTATCGACCCGGATACAACACGCTAAGCTCAGCTCAGCAAGTCCGTGATCACAGCTTCCATGTTGCCGTCGTGCTGCGTCAGCAGAGCCAAGTTGCGCGTCTCATTCGCAAAGCCCATGCTAGCCAGAACCTGGAGCTGGTCCGACCATCGAAGAGACTCGATCGACTCGGTTTCCGCCACACTTGGCGTCGCAACAGTTGACCCCTCAACTTCACTCGGTACAACCGCAGCAGAGGCATTGTCAGCACGAACCTCTTCCGCGCCGCCGGTACTGACGGGCGTCAGCTCTTCCGTATCCATCACATTGATGTCGACCCAGAGACGTTGTCCAAATCGGTTTCCATCAGGCGTGCTTAGACGCCAGTAACCAGTGTAACGACCAGCCTTTGCTGGGGCCACCATGCGCAACGACACATCAATCGACTTGCCAGGTTGTACTGACGGAATCAGCACGCTCTCAGGGGCTTGCATCTTGTCGCCACCTACGCACGAAAGCACAGCTCCCACAGGCCACTTGGTACAGCCTCCGTTACGCAGTTTCCACACCTTATCAAACGCTTCTCCCGATGCCAATACCGTGCCGTCTGGGCACGTAACGTCACCCTCGAATACTGCCACAACTGGGCCCAGGTCCTGCTTGGTCTCTTCCTTCGAGATCGTCTCAAAGTAGTCACTAGCCGACATGAGCTGCGCATTGTGGCTGTACTGTACTTGCTGCAGCACTCTCTCCACCTGCACACGGGCATTCGGACACTTGGCAAGCAAGATCTTGGCCACCTCTTCCAAATCGCCAGTGCCAGCAACAGCCAGCAGACACTCGGTAAAGTTGCCCTTCTTCAGGCACTCTTCCGTCACGGTCTGGAACAGCATTGCAAACTATTCACAACCATCAGTACACACAACCAACAACAAATCCACAGCTGCCATGCTCTACCCAGCCCACGCTCACCTTTGCATTGGCCATAATCTCCAGCAACGCTTCTTGGCATCCAGGTTCGTGCAGCAACGACACCAAATCTTTCTTCAGCGTCTCGTGCTCTCCACGTGCACTCCACTGCTCAATCACTTTCCCGAGATCGACAAACAGATCCAACATCTGCTTCTTCTGCCGACTTGCCAGCAGCTCTGCCGTGTCCTGAGGCACCACGTCCGCTTCCGTGTACCTGCTACTACAACGCGTCGTGTCCTCCCCATTGTCCACAGCAGCGACAGCCTCCCGCGTCGTGGCCACGACAATGATCTTGCACACGGCAGCAGCCGCGCCCTTTCCAGCAGCGATAGCCAGCTCCCGCATCAGACGGAACGCTTCGTCCAGCTCCACGTCGTTCGTGATGCGCACTTGTTCCTGGTCGTCGTCAATGTAGTACAGACGCACGTCACAGAGCGGCGCCGCGAGCTCGGGGAAGATCCAGCGCACGTAGTCGCGCAGGTCGCGGAAGCTCAAGTGCTCCGCGTTGACGCCGATCGACGTGCGGCCGGGAAGCGACGCGAGCGTCTGGCGCACGGCCGCGACCTGCACGCGGCGCATGTCCTGTTTGGCTGTCCACGAGATCTTGAGCGTCGTCATGAGAGAGAGAGAGACCACTTGATCAGCTGACTTGTTCTTTGTCTTCTTCTTCTTCTTCGGCTCTTCTTCTTCTTCTTCTTCTTCTTCTTCTTCTGTGTGTGTCGTTTCTGGATAGAGAACAAATGTGCTGTTGTGGAGGGAAGGACGGCCGGGGTCGCACGAAGAGCATGCGATAGGCTGTACGCAAGGCTTTCCACATTCTCGGAAACGTCGGGCTGGAAAAGCAAAAAAGACAGACTCGAGTCGCGTGGCACCGTTTCAAACGGTCGCATGCTGCATTCGTATGCTGCATGGCTCGATCGTTAACCTGCTTTTTCGGTTTAGACGATGTGGGTGCGAGGTTTTTTCGATCTGCAGTGTTCGTGCTGGACAACATCGTCAAGGTTTCGTGTGGTCAAGTGGCATGTTAGCATAGTGCTCTAAGCAGAACCATACGGGCGAATGTCCGTGACAGCCATGTCGACGTTGGCACATGAGTCGAGCGCGCCAAGGCTTGTTGTAATGACGATCGTAGGTTGGGATGCAGATTCGTTTAGTGATACAGCATTGACCAGATGACTGACGTTAATTGTTTGTTCCGAATAACTGACTGACCAGCTCTACACTTCTTTGCAACGAGCCGACACGACTAATCACAGACCACAATTATGTGCCGTGCTTCACAGACGTTGCTTTGCGTATCGTACATCCGTCTTACACAGCAGTCCAAGTACATTATACGCTTTGAGAGTCCCACCCAATGTAGTTGCGCGCTCGATTGATGCCCATTGCTTCACACATGCATTGTATTCGTTCGATCCTTGTGATTTCGTGAGAATGTCCGCGAGTTGGTACTTCATCTCTTTGTAGATTACACATGATCACACCTATGCCGTTATCTCACAAATTGACAGCGAGAAGACCCACATGCTTAGTCGTCGCGTGGTTCCCCGGTGTAACGGGGTTACACGTCGGCTGGTAGTCGACGATTGGTGTGGTGCACACAAGAGAGGGGGTACCCTATAAAGTAATATTAGAACACAGTGAGTGTATCAATTGTTGAAGACTGATGTCTGTCATCAATTGATTGCGAGATCTTTTGAGAGGTTATTTAGGACATAAGTGAGTAGGTTATTTACTTTGTTCTAAGGTGTTCTTTTAGGTTAATTAAAGAAATATGAATTCAGTTCCCCTTTTGATCAACATAAGACACGTGCCTTGCGAGGCGTCTTGATCGGAAGAGCTAGCAACGCCTGTAAAGGTAGCTACTCTTGAGCACTCTGTGCTGTAATTCTCTTGAATCGTTTGGTCCCCCTGGAACAGGGACCGTAAGCTCTCTGAGCTTGTTGACTCTCTGAGTCGGGTTCGTAGAACCAAAGTTGCTCGTAAGAGCGTTAAGTCTTCCTCTGACTTAAGGAGCTGTGTAGCTCCGCTACACTCTGTGTTCGTGGCAAGCTCGATATCTCCTTATTTATCTTTCCAAGTAATCGTTTAATTTATCTGTTTAAACCAGATCAGACATCGTTGGTCTTACCACAGTAAGTTCTGTGCACATGCTTATAACCATGTGCTCAGCGTACCCAGCTTGTGAGGTACGCAGAGCCATTCTACGTTGGTGCCTTGACCTACATGTAATCAGTTCGCCATCAATAAGTAACAATGCTCGACTCGCAGACCTGCAGTCGTCCAAGTTGTCTCCCCAATTCTTATCGCTGTAAACGAATGACCGCTTTGGGGTGCTATTGATGATGTCGTATATTCCGAATGTTGACATCGATTATAAGTATCGCAAACGGTTTATTGCTGCCTACCAGTGCTGTGATTCAAAATTCAATGTAAAAGGCCTAAGCTAACGAACGGCAAGTGATCCTCCGACTGTGTGCGTGTTGCGGCATACAGCAATTACTGTAACGGGGCAGCCCGTTACATGGAAGTGTCACTTTATAAGAAAGTGACTACAAAGAATATTAAGTGAATATTCTTTGAACAATATCACCGATAATGGTGATGTTGGTGAAGCGACCAAAGGGTCTGCTCATTGGTTGATATCGTGATGATATCAACCCACCAACCGCCGCAGGACGCGCGCAATGAGTGGTGACGAGACGTCACTATACAATCAGTTATATTAGCATAATTAAGTCAGGTTCAACAGAGAGACAGTAGCAAAAAGAC
Organism: Hyaloperonospora brassicae; assembly: GCA_947650285.1. Lineage (NCBI taxonomy): Eukaryota > Oomycota > Peronosporomycetes > Peronosporales > Peronosporaceae > Hyaloperonospora > Hyaloperonospora brassicae. The sequence continues at coordinate 184,049 of CANTFL010000173.1, forward strand.
TTAATTATATTAATACAACAGTTTTACTTTTCCCTTGTCTACGCTTCCTCGTTTGCCTCGTGTACGTCTGTCGGGGCACCCGAAACCCTTGCGTTAAGTTCACGCAAGGGTGTGCCCCGTTACACCTGGTAGCACTTTGTAGTCCTACCAGCGACCACCTCCACATCATCCACCATGAACATGATGGATGATGAGGAGACCTTTCACGCCACGCGTGAAGGGTTTACCCATTTGAGTGATAAAAAATGGAGTGCGGTAGAACGAATGAGTTCTACCGTAGGCGAGGTCGCTATTAGCGCCATGTTGGAGTCTCTAGAAAGATACCAACAACATACCGCTATAGCCAAGTTCATCCAAAGTGAACTTGTCGCCGAAAGGGAGAAATTAGCCTTGCTTCACCAGCAAGGCTCTCAACAGGCCGAGCAGTTGAGAGAACTCGGTTCTCAACAGACAGAGCTGTTGAGATAGCAGCAATTCCATGCTGCTGTGGGCGGGACGGCACATGCGCGTCGTCCCGAGGTCATGAAGGTTGACATCTCCAAGTACAGTGGAGTCCCGGAGGAATCCCTGTTACTATGGTTTGTCGAACTCGACAGAGCCTAAAGGGCTCGTCGCGTCGCAGATGAGCAAACGAAGCTCACATTTGCTCAAATCCCTTTGGCAGAGCGTGCCAAAACTTGGTCCCTGGGGCTCGAGAGTAGCGACCAAAATGTGTTTAGGTCGCTAGATGACTTCAAGTTCCGGCTCAGACAAACGTTTGAGCCGCCACGAGCTGAGTTCAGGGCTCGTTCTGAGATCCTGAAACTCAAGCAGGGTAAGCGTGATGTGCACGCTTACGCTCAACATATACGACTCCTAGCGAGTAGTGTAACTGCTAACCCAGTTCATGAACACACGTTGATTACGGTGTTCATGCAAGGGCTCGCAGAAGGGACCGTCAGGAGCCACCTGTTCCGCCTTGAGCTGAATATGCTGGAAGAAGCGATATCACCCGCGGAACAGGAAGACTTTAGCATGAGACAGGCTCATGTTAACTCAAACTCTTATCGTCCACCAAGACGACAAGAGATCGGAGGTCCAGAACCAATAGACGTCTGCTATGTTGAGAGCGAGAGACCTCGCTCTTCAAACAACAAGCGATTTCAGAAGTGCAATCGCTCTCAGAATCTAGTGCACTACGCATACGAGTGTAGTGCTCCACGCCCAGTACCAAACAGTACCACAACAGCGAGACGGACCATCAAAAAATGGTCGGGGTCAGTAGGGGAGGAGCGCCCTACTGATCCAGCAACCTCAAGAGAATTTTCAAATCTCTTAACGAAAGTTGCTCCAGATACACAATCATTGCGTGTCTCTTCACCTGGTGACGACGTTTCGCTCATCACCTTGAAGTTGGAAGCTACAAATGATTTGTCGCTTCGTGTCCTAGTAGACTGTGGGGCGTCGAACAACTTTGTTCGTCGCCAGTCACTAGAGGGTCGCAGGCTCAAGTTCGTTGAGCGCGACATTCCCCTCACGAGGATGACGGTGCGCCTTGCAACAGGCGCATCGATTACCGTTGAGAAACGTGTAGTAAGAATCCACTACACGTTAGAGGGCCAACAGTACGACGATGACTTCATCGTACTGGATCTGGATGACAAATTTGATGTCATCCTGGGATTACCTTGGCTCAGAAAGTACGAGCCAAGGGTGAGCTGGCAGCATTGATCCGTGAAGATGCCTGCCACTAGTTCATCATATGGCCATCTGATGAACATCTTGGAGCGTCCAAAAGCGTGTGGATGTTCTGCGAGTGAGTGCGATGGCCTCAATTGCGGTTCGGTCGTCATCACGACTGCGCAAGATCACAGTGTAGTTGATCACTACACTGTAAAGCAAGCTCCCGGCGGCTGTACAGAAGTACAGGCTGCGCCGAAGGTCCACCATTTGAATAAGTCGAGTGGACCGGGACATGGATGCATGCCTAGCGGGCAGCATCTTAGAAGTAAGAAACCTGTTGCCTCCAAAGGGCATCATGGAAATCCTAGGTCGACTATGGAGTCGACCGTAGGGGATCGGTCCCTGCCTATGGTTGCACAGCCACAGTCAGAAAACGTCGAGGGAATAAGTCCCCACGTACTTGAGGAAGGAATTCCTCAAGAGTCACTTGCTGAAGGATCAGGCCCTCAGCAACCTGTGGAAAGAAGTTCCCAGGAAGTAACCGAGACGTTGAACGTCTTGGTAAATGATGGATCAAGCGTAGGCGCTTATACGCTTGATCTGATTGTGCCTCCGAAGTTAACTTCGGAGATAACTCAATTGCCAACGCTAGAACCGAAACGGTTCTTGCGTGATCTGCGTAGTGGCAAAGTCAAGCAGATCTGTGTACTCGTCGTGGAGGACGAGTACGTTACCGATATTAGATCGACAACGGTGTTTACTAGTACCGAGAGGGTTTTCAGCAGTTCATCGATGGACGAAAGTGTCATCGATGAGAAGACTCGGATTGAGAGATATAAATCTCAGTCCTGGAAGTCGCTTCAGGCTAATCCTTTGTATAAGGATTTGATCGAATTCAAGGATGTGTTCCCTGAATCCCTTGCGAGTTGCCTAAGGACAAAGGCACTCGACACGAGATCGAGCTCAGACCGGGCTCGATTTATTTTGTTATGAAGGAGTGGCCACTGCCTCGTGAACAAGTGGTAGCGATCGACAAGTTCTTTGCCGATCGCTTAGCAGCGGGTCATGTGAGGGAATCAACATCCCCTCACAGCTCTCCGACCTTCTGTGTGCGAAAGGCCACAGGAAAGTGGCGGATAGTGCACGCACTCAACACATTGAATGCTGCAACGGTACCGGCTCAGGCGCCGATACCGAGGAAGGACGTAATCATAGATGGTATGTCAAAGAGTACCATCTTTTCGTCCGTGGATCTGATGGATGGGTTCTATCAGATCCGCATGCGTGAACGGGATGTTCCGTACACTGCAGTGAGCACCCCCAGCGGTATGCTGTGGGAGTGGCTAGTGATGCCACAGGGGCTGAGCAATTCCCCTGCTACTTTTAACAGAGGTGTTACAAATCTGTTGAGACCGGTGCGAGACTTCGCACCGATTTACTTCGACGATGTGTTCGTCCATATCCGGGCTATGGACGAAAAGACGGACGTTGAAGTTCACAGAGCTCACGTTCATCAAGTCCTTCAACTTATGCGCAAGCATAAGTTGTATGCCAACCTCAAGAAGTGTATGTTTTCGGCTAGCGAAATACCACTTATTGGGTGTATCGTGGGTAAACACGTTTACGCCCTGATCCCGAAAAGATCAAGGCGATCACCGACTGGCCAGTGCCAGTCGATGTCAAGGGACTAAGGAAGCTCCTAGTTCAAGCGGCGTACTTGCACAAGTACTCTCGCAACTACGTCGAGATGACTGTTCATCGTTCTTGCTTGCTCAAGAAAAATGTCAAGTGGTCATGGAACGCTGATTGCCAGCGTTCCTTTGAGGGTATCAAGCAAAGCTTGATGCAATCGCCGATCTTGGCGATTGCAGATCAGGACAGACCATTTCATGTGGTCTGTAACGCCAGCTATTTTTCAATCGGCTGCGCGTTAATGCAGTTTGTTGCAGATGGCGAGAAGCGCGTCATCTGTTATCAGTCGCGTCAGCTGCAAGCAGCTGAGAGTAATTACCCAGTGCATGACAGGGAATCCCTTGCCATGAAGTACGCACTGGCTAAGTTCCGCGTCTATCACTTGGGAGATAGACCGTTTGTTGTCTATACGGACCATGCGTCATTACGCACGGCCGTAAACAGCCCACACCACTCGCAAAGAATGGCGAGGTGGCTGTCTTTCTTCGCGGAGTATAACTTCTCCGTGGAGTATAAACCAGGACGACTCAATGCCGTCGCTGATGCGCTTTCGCGCCAGCCCAATTTTGAGCCGGAAGCACAAATCAACAGTGAGGATAAGCCCACTGTTGCGACACTGTCAGTCAGTGTCCCGTCGTAAAGCTTACTTGACGATGTACGAAAAGCATACGCGGAAGATAAGGATCTTCTGCGATTGATGGATCATCTGTTGAATTCATCCAGTAAATCATTGAAAGACTTACCGGGTTTGTACCGATCCTCCTCGGATCGGTACACAACGCGTAACGGACTGTTATGTAACAGTTGTTGACGTCGACACGCCTCGTGTCGTCGTACCCGCTCATCATGATTTGCGTTTATGCATCATGTATGAGTGTCACGATGCCTCAACAGGTGGCTATCGTGGTAGAGAAAAAACTTACCTCACGGTAAGTCGTGACTTTTACTGGCCACGCCAGTATCAGTTTGTCCGCAAGTACATACGTGCTTGCGAGGTTTGTCAACGGGTGAAGCCTCGTCCTTCCTCCCGTGCACCATTGCAACCTCTACCGGTCCCGTCGGAGTGCTGGCAGTCCGTTCCAATGGACTTCGTCTTCGATTTTCCCGAAGACGCTCACAAGAATAATGGTATTCTTGTGTTTGTCGACCGATTCAGCAAGATGGTCCATCTTTCTGCCGTACCCGAGTCCATCCCACACTTGGCTGTGCTCGTGTCTTTCTTGACACGATCTCCCAACTCCACGGCTTGCCCCGTGAACTCGTATCCGACCGTGACCCTCGGTTCACGGCGGAATTTTGGCAATCCGTGTTCCGTTCTCTCGGAACACGATTGACGATGTCCACTTCTGACCATCCCGAAACAGATGGTCAGACGGAACGTGCGAACCGTGTCCTCGAAGAGATCCTTCGAGGATATGTCCTCTCGTTTTCGAGTTAGAGCGAATTCCTACCCATGGTGGAATTCGCCATCAATAATTCGGTGCATGCTTCCACACAGCACACACCGTTTCACGTGAATGTCTTACGCCATTCACGTGTGCCCGCCCTTCTAGAGTGTGATTCTTGGGTAAGGGGGGAGGGACTCGCTCGAGCAAAAACCGTTTTGGCTCTTGCTCATCACGTGTCGACGCTAACGTCGTCACGTATGATGCCGATGTCGATCAAGTCGACATCGATGAAGAAGGTCACCTCAATAATAGCGGCGACGCTATTACTGACTCGGATGATGATGACGATGCTGGTATATTCAGCATCGTCAACGATTATGCCAGCGAGGGAGAAGACAACCTCGCTGAAGAAGAGAGCAATCTCTTAGCAGTGCGCACGAAGCGCACTGAAAGACGAAACAAAGAGTCAGCAGAGAACTTCCTGCTGACTCGAGAAGCGGTAGTCCGTTTCGTTCAGGACGCCATCGCAAATGCGGTGGTCTGTCAGAAACGGAACGCAGACAAGAATGGAAGAGCAAATGTTCTTTCATTTAAGGTCGACGACCTAATACTGCTGTCTACGGTAAACTTACCTGGACATACAGTCACTAGTGTCGGCAGTAGTAAACTACTGCCGAAGTACATTGGGTCATTTCGAGTGTTGAATCGCAAGGGCAATGCATACACACTCGAATTGCCACGTAAGATGCGCACGCATCCTACGTTTTACGTGGGGAGGCTCAGGCCGTACTGTCAGTACGAGCCTTCTTCTTCCGATGAAGATAGACCCCACGTTCAAGAACATCCATCAAGTTCTTGCGTTCGCGCTCCAGACGATCCGTCTGGTTGCGCAGATATGATACCTCGGAACTCAACCGAGATATCTCCCCGCGAGCTGTCGCCAGCTCGCCGAATAGGGAGCGGACATCCCGCTCGATCTGAAGCTGCGCTGTGGCATAATCGGTGCGATCCTTCGCCCGATCAGCCTCGTGATTCTTGCGGTTCTTCCGCGTGGTATCAGTCAAAGCGTAGCGCCGGTCGCGCTCGTGCTTTAAGTCATCGCGCAATTCATCGATTGCGCGATCCATCTCGTAAGGGTCGAGATGGTGAACTGAATCATCTGGAGGAGGTCTTTCCTCCTCCACCACATCATTTGGTGGATGCTCACGGTGATCAACGCTTCCTAGTGGCACCGGTTGGCGTTCGCTTTTCGAACCTGAGGCGTGTCGCCTCAAGTTTTTTAAGCCAACCTTCTCGTCCAAAATCCTTGACATTTTGGACGAAGGCGTTCCACGCAGCCAAAAGCGAGGCCTTGTCACACTTTTGGTTGCCGTTGTACCATCGATGTCTAAGGAAGACATCGAGATAAAATTCTTCCTCAGCGCGAAAGTTACTCGCGCTGAGATCCAAGCCGTGAAGCTCAGTCGCATCGAATAGGGGTATTCGATGGTGTTGGCTTGTCTTGTGATACTATCCATTGATGAGCCGTTCAGGCAAACTCCACGGCTTCAGCTCATCACGCTTCACAGTGGTACCCTTATCGGTACCACGGTTGTCAGTATGACGTTGGCTTGCACCATCGTCAAGTCGCTCGTGCGAAGGAGCACGAGCTGATCGCGGTGATGAGCAATCATACTCATCATCAGACTCATCATCACTGCCGAACAGACTGTGACGCATGTCACGAGTCCGTACGTCCGGCAGTGTCGTGGATAAATGAGGCACCGCAGGTGAACGCGATGCCTCCAAAGGCTTTTCCGAATCAGACACGTCTGACCCGCCAGAATAGATGACCTCTATGTCAGGGTCATCATGCGCACGCGGTGTGATACCGCGTGCACCTGCAGCACCTGTTGCTGCAGGCGGAGAACGAGCAGCAGACGACGAATCGTCTGCCGCAGAGGCTGGCACAGCAGCGGGCTGTGCGTGTGTTGAGTCATTCCGCATAGACATGTTAACTATGCGAGGTAGGGTGGAAAGTGAATGGAACGGACCCAACAAGTGCTCCCTGTCCCAATGGTGCCCAACGGGTGGCCGCCATTATTTTCGATAGTCACACGATGACTATCAGTTAAGGGGGGGTGATGTAACGGGGAACCCCGTCACATGGAAATTGTCATTTGAAAGATACTGACAATAAAGAATATTAAGTTGAATATTCTTTGAACAATGTCACCAATAGTGGTGATATTGATGAGTCGACCAAAGAGTCTGTTCATTGGTTGATATCGTCAAGATATCAACCCACCAATCGCCGCAAGACGCGCGCAATGAGTGGTGAGTAGACGTCGTCATACATTCAGTTAGATTAGTATAATTAAGCTAAGTCAAACAGAGAGACAGTGGTTAAAGACTTAATTATATTAATACAACCGTTCTACTTTTCCCTTATCTACACTTCCTCGTTTGTCTCGTGTACGCTTGTCGGTGTACGATACCCTTGCGTTAAGTTCACGCAAGGATGTACCCCGTTACATCGTGTCGATGTTTCCTCTCTTAATCGGCATGCATATGGATCACTTTCCAGCAACGCAAACATGCTTTTTGTACATCTTGATGGGAACGCGTCTAGCTGTCAATACTTGACCGATGTCGTTGGTCGGGCGTACAACCAGTGATTGATACCTGGTTAAGTACCACCATTTTGCCATTGAGATGACCTATCGTGCGGATCGGCCCAGAATGTTTGTATCATTCAGCGCATTTAGCTTTGTACGATTTCATCTTTAAATGTTATAACAATACTTCGTCACGACAGTGACTTACTACTCTAAGTCCATGTTGTCGGTAGCCTCTTTTTCTTATCCCATGCATGGTCCTGGTCCTGAGTTCGATACGAAGAGTATCAAATTGTGCCGAGGCACTTGCAAGGGTGACATCAGCACTTATTTCTTTAATCGGACTGCAAATCAGCTTCAATTGGCTTACGTCGTCATTTCGCACACGAATTGATGTCTCATGTCAATCAGGTTGGTACACTAGTATATCTCGAGATTAGTAGGCCAGAGCAATGGAGCGCAAGCAGTTCTCCTGTACCAGAGCTGCCTCGTTTTCACATCTCAATAAGTTTGCACAGAAACTTCTTGGTCCAACCAGTCTACTGTAAACGTTACGGCAACGCCATGTCCCTACTCCCTAAAATATTGGTATGGTTATTCAGGATCTCTGAACCATCTAAATAAAGTATCTGTCTTTTATGATGAATGCATAGCCACGAACTTCATCGGCTACAACGTCGCCAGCCGCTGGGCTACATCATAGTAGCTGTGTAATGTCGTCTTCATCTCTCGCTTGAAATGCATACATATACTTCTTTGTGCCCTTGATTATCCGACAAGCACCTCTGAATGCCTGACAATGTTGGCTTGTTAGCTTGAACAAATGCACTTGTGCACAGCTGAGTAGAAGTAGAAGTAAGGTATATTTAATAGTAATACTTCGATCGTTAATGCTTCAATATATGCCTGCACTGCAACTTGACCATATACCGATGACGTCCGTCTTCATGTTCATCCCAATCGCCGTTACGTATTGCATCCGTATCATACTGCTCCAACGTCCATCTTGTCGCGTCGTCGCTTCACCTGTCGATCCTCGTCTCTCCCTGTCCCGACGGTCAGATTGTCACCTCGTCGCTTCACCTGTCGATGCCCGTCTCTCCCTGTCCCAACGGTAAGATAGTCACCTCGTCACCTTGTCTGTCGATCCCTGTCTCTCCCTGTCCCCTATGACAAGCTGTTGAACAACCCGACAACCAGGTAAGACCGTAACATGCTACAGCCCTTGACCATAGTGACATGAAAACCTATCTTGCACAGTCGATTCTAGCAGAATGTGCCGAGCAAAAGTCTGCAGCACTTTAACCTAGCTGTTCTACAGTAATTGATCGCCCACAATAGATTGCTTGGGCGTGTTGCGGTGTCCCAGTGACAAACCTTGGATGCGAGAGAGTCAGTTTTTTGACCTGTTTGCGTGGTAGAGAGGCAACGAGTAGTTAAAGGAAAAGGAAGAATCAAAACACTCTAAAGTCGTCGGTAAGTTGTGGCTGGGTGTTTAAGAAACAGTTACGATGTTCAACGAGTTTCTTTTTTACGCAACTTTGGGGTGTTGGAATGTGGCGACATAGTCAGAATAGTCATACACGGTGGCACGCCGGGTCCGTCCAAGAATACTAGGTGACACAAGATTATGGAGACAAAAACGAAAAGATAAAACAAGGCGACAATAGATCATGGCTAAATATGTATAATTAAAAAAATCAGGCATATCCAGCTTAAGCTTTCGCGACGCTACGCACATAACATACTTTGTTCAAGACCTGACGGATGCGGCGACCTGATGTAATTGCTGTTGTCCAGGGAAAAGTTGGTCTGTCGCATCAATCCCATTGTAGCCTGACGTTTTCGTCGGTTTTATACCAAGAAAAAGGCTCACCCATTTTTGCCATCTCAAAATGTTCGTTTGGTGTATGATTGGTGTACTTCAGCACTGTCGCTGCTGTTGGTGAGATCAAGGTTATTAACACATTTTCGCCACGCAAATCGTGGTGGTTGAGAGTTTCTATTTTCATGGTTATGTTAACGATGTGCTAGATCACGGTATATCTTAACCCATGCCGTGAGTGCCGGTGGGCGGCCCGGAGGCTGACCGTGAATAAGGCCAGAAAAGATTGGCACTCCTGTGGGCTCGTGCTCCAGCCACAATGCATGAATAAAGCATGGCACCAGCTGGCGCGGTCGCTACTGTGCGATGCTCTCACTCCGCGACCGCACTCAGGTGGCAGACACAGGTGGTCCAATAACTTGTTGTGATCCCACGGATATCGATGGATGCCGCGCGATAGACAGAATCATTTCTATCCGTCCACTGCTTCGCTTGGCATATCGTGGAAAGGATTTTCTACATTCGTTTTCACACGCGTTCTGCCTCCAACACATCGTCCTAGAATCGCTCCTTTAAAGTCTCTGTACGGTGCGCCGGTATATTGTGGACGTGTATGCTTGCACAAGCTACCTTGAATTGTTGAGTACGCTGGCAGGACGCTCGTTTCCCTGTCAAATGCGAGAACAGTTTGGTTCAAAGTGTCCCGGCGCAAGGCCGGACCCACAATATATCGTCACGACAGTGACTTGTTACGTTACGTTTATGTTGTCGGTATCCTCTTTTCTTATCCCACGCATGGTTCTGGTCCTGAGTTTGATACGAAGAGTATCAAATTGTGCCGAGGCACTTGCAAGTGTGACATCAGCACTTATTTCTTTAATCGAACTGCATATAGCGGAGCTACACAGCTCCTTAAGTCAGATGAAGACTTTAATGCTCAACGAGCAACTTTGGTTCAAAGAACCCGACTCAATGAGTCAACAGCTCAGAGAGCTAAGGTTTGGTTCAAAGAACCCGACTCAAAAAGTCAAAAGGCTCAGAGATCTTACGGTCCCTGTTCCAGGGGGACCAAACGATTCTGAGAATCGACGCACAGAGTGCATGAGGAGTAGCTGCCTTAATAAGGTGTTGCTATCTCCTCAATGATCACAAGACGCCTCAAAGAGGCACGTGTCTATCGGATAAAAATGGGAAATGAACATCATTCCTTATTTTAATCTAAAAGAACACCTTTTAACAACGTAATTAACCTACTCGCTAATGTCCTAAATAAACCTCTCAAAAGATCTCGTAATCAATGGCTGACAGACATCAGTCTTCAACATTTGATACTGTGTTCTTATACTATTTTAAAAAAGGGAACCCATCCCTTGTGTACACCACACCTATTGTCGACTACCAGTCGACATGTAACCCCGTTACATGTGATCCAAAAAGGCTTTGGTTGGGTTATGGCGCATGATTGGTGTTTAACCCTGTATTGATGGTGACACATGTAAGCGTGCACTGGAACTACGCCTTGACAACGGTGCGTAGTGAGTTCTCACGTGCTTGCGTCTAGTGTTACAGAGCTTTTGCTACATTGTCTTTTATACCGGTAGTCCCCGACGAGACAACTTTCATTTGCAATCAAGGTAAAGATCAAAGATGCAGTGTATTATTTGCTGTTGCATGCAGGTGACTGACTAATAGGAGAAAGTAATATGAGGATCCGGGACGTCTGTGTAGTGCTTCAACGCGCAAAAGGCGGGTAGCACGTCAAAAGTCAATTATTTTACCTGTGTGTGTTGGTTCTCGCTCGTGCTAGGAGACTAGTTAGACCTTTTGTTAATAGAACACAACGCTGCGTACTTCCGACGTCACGTACACATGGCGTGAGGAATCGGGAGGAAGTAAACAGAACTCCAGGGCTTTTTTTAGGGGGAAGGTAGAATTGTATTTACTGAAGCTATGTTTTGTTAATAAACCATCTTTGTATTGATTTAACTATATCAAACATCAATCTCCTATGTTAGTCTCTTGCCACCACCCATTGCGCGCGTCCAGCAGCGATTGGTGGTTCATCTGATTGATGTACCGTGTACATCAACTATAAAGTGGAGTACCCTAAGAATATTATCTTCGGGGGTAACATTTCGTCACCATCACCTCGTCTCTAGTGATGTTGATTAAATATGGTCTTATTAGAGGATATTTGAAAATTGAAACGTTCGAAATAATTTTATGTAATGGGATCTCTCCGTTACACAAATGCAATTGTTTAGCAAAAAGTAGTCTACGGACATGCTCATCATACAACACTATGCTGAGACAACTTATACGGGTCGTGATTTTTGTTAAGCCTGCGGTTCGTATGTGCTCCAAGCGATGTTTGGTTCGAAAAATATTTTATATACTATTTCCAATTCAAATTTATTGAAAGCTTAAAGGGCTGTGATTTTACCGTTTTTTCGTATTTTGTAAGCTTTTAATTATTCGATTGGGCTAGATAATGTCTAGATGTCGAGCGATGCTGCATGCCGACGGACACATGCGACAACCTCTACACGGCATTATACAATCGAGAAGCAGTCCACGCCCGCAGCACGAATGAACGCATGATTTTACCCATAACTTGTACGTGCACGACCATCACGGAAGAAATATTGATGCGCCACCAATCAGGATGTCGTTAATGAATGACCTAACCTTTCCGTCAGCGGTCTTCTCGCTGCATCGATAGGCCATCATTACGTTGAAAACCCTGCTGGTTATTATTACAATCGATATCAACCGAATCCATCGTCAGTTGCAGATCGATAAACGCACGAGGCGCTAGAGTGCGCATGCTTTTTGTTGCTCGCTGTCCACTTTTTCGATTTGCAAAGGACACACGAGAGCGTAAATTTCATTCCTTGACAATCAAGTCATTGTTACTTCTTCAAACAAACGGAATGAATAGTACAATAGTCTATTTACGTGCTCGTAGTACAATGCAGAAGCGCGGAGACGAGATCGACACAAGCTGACGTTGTCATATTTTCGCAAAATAAAAACACATCGATGTAAGCAATACACACTTGAGAGTGCAAGTATGACTGACTGACGCGACACACACACAAACCTGGTCCAAGTCTTCAGTGCGCACCAGGTGGTGCTACCATCGTCAAACCTGCCGAAGAGATTGCGGTCTGTTTCTGAGCCTATATGGGAGAAAAGCGCAAGATTTATCACCACGATTTGAAAGCCCCCTGTCCAATGAAAATGTCCCGTCATCGGACTGGTCTGCGAGCTGCACCTTCCGTTCTCTTTTCAATTTGCTCTTTCACCCCAAGACAAACGCACTCGACGATGCGCGCCCGCCGCTTCGTACTTGTGACTTGCACTGCGACTTTGACAGGCAGTACGAGCGCTATAGAGCCATCCAGCCCTACAATGACGAAGATTGAACCCGAGGCCGTCATTCGTTCCGCGCACGCCGACCACAATGGCGTCGCTTTCAAGAAACCGCAAGAGCTACACAACCACGAGGCTGGCAAAGAAAGGATGGGACTTGCGGTATATAACGACGAAGCGATAGAAGCGACAACACATGAGCTTGTAAACGCATTCTTCAGAAGTCTTCAAGCCAAGGCCGGACCCTCTACAGAGACTAAGTCAGTGGCGTCCTTCAAAGATGAGCTCGGTCACTATATTGCGATAGAATTTGTGTAGCGGAGCTACACAGCTCCTTAAGTCAGAGGAAGACTTAACGCTCTTACGAGCAACTTTGGTTCTACGAACCCGACTCAGAGAGTCAACAAGCTCAGAGAGCTTACGGTCCCCGTTCCTAAGGGACCAAACGATTCAAAAGAATCACAGGACATAGTGCTCAGGAGTAGCTACCTTCACAGGTATTGCTAGCTCCTATCGATCAAAGACGCCTCGTAAGGCACGTGTCTCTTACTGATCAAAAGGGGAACTGAATTTTTATTTCTTTGATTAACCTAAAAGAACACCTTAGAACAACGTATTTAACCTGCCCTAAATAACCTCTTAAAAGATCTCGCAATCAATTGATGACAGACATCAGTCTTCAACAATTGATACACTCAATGTGTTCTAAAATTACTTTATAGGGTAACCCTCCTCTCTTGTGTGCACCACACCTATCGTCGACTACCAGCCGACGTGTAACCCCGTTACACCCTCCCCCACCAGACTGACGCTACCACCAAACGTCAATCGGCTTCTTTCCTCGAAGAGGTCGGTGTGTGTGTGTGCTTAACCTCGCGGTTCCTAAACTCGAAACACCATGGCTTTGCCACCCAATGAAACTCGGACTCTTCCCTCTTACCTCGACTTCAATGAGGATGTGGACTATGGTAGTGATACCAGTGTCCATGGAGATGACGGGATATCATCCCACTCCGCTGTACCTGAAGCTCGTCCTCTTACAGCATCGAATCCGTTCGTTGAACGTAGTGATATCACCGCGCCAGTGGCGCAGCATCATACAACAAATGCAGATGAGAACATCATCACGAACCCGCTAGATGAGCAACAGCAGCTGATCCGTCAGCGTGAGGAGCGTGCTCTACGTCGCACTCATACCCAGGCGGTTATTCGAAACCAAAGTGGTTACGTGTTCTCAACACCAGACGTGGAGCAACGCCTCCGTCAAACGGAAGGCCGTAGCCTTGCAACATGGGCCATTGGCCCCGAGGCTACGTCGCCAGAAGATATAGCCTTTCGCCAGGCTCTAAATGAGAGGTATCTCGAACCAGCCTATACCACGCAAGGTCAGTACCTTGCACACCTTGAGAGTCTTTCTCGTGGTGTTTCGGTTCGACCGATAAAGGGCGTGCCCATCTTGTTGTTCGCTGGCGAACAGCCCGAGGAGGAGGACAATGAGTTCATCCGTTGGGTGTACCGCAAGCGGCATCTTAGCAGTTTGCCAACGCTGCGGGCCAGCGCCGATGTGGCTGACGTTCGTCTGGAACGGAAGATGCGGTGTGAGTATGCCAAGCTCAAGGCCAGAGGCCAGTTGCATACACGTACGCGTTATGCTCCGGCTACAATGGTAGCCACGGGTCACGACACTAAGGTGCGAAGCAACACGCCACCTCCCACCACTATTGGTGAGAAGCGTTATCGCTCGCAAGGCGACCCTGGCCACGATGTTCAAATACATCCACGGCGTAAGGGCAGTCCTGCCGAAGGGGTATCTCATGCTCCCACGAGTTCTCTGACTCCGGGTACCCTCGCCACTTCACCGGATACTGGTATTGGCCACAACGACGACGTCGCTGAAGGAGTCGCTCCACATGGAACTGGTGGTTCCCTTACTCATCGAGCAGCGTCGGTGGCGGTCGGGGTACCGAAGGAAGAGCATGAGAAGGTGATCCGTGAGCTGAGTGGTCTCCGAGAGACATTGGGTAAGACCCAGAATGAACCCGGCGCGATGCAAGCCCGTGTTCAGGCGTTGGAGTTGGCCTTAGCCCGTGTGGATGGTCAGCTTGACCTCCTGGTTCGGATGCAACAGTCGACGTCAAGGCCTTATTTCCAGGCGCAAGCGCCTCCGAGTTCACATGGGACGGGTCCCGATACGGGTTAAGCAAGCCAACGTATAACACTGAAGGCGTGCGCAGTTTGCGCGGAAAGTTGAGCGTGTACGCCAATCCCTTCTTAGCGATGACCGTGAACGGCCCAATGAAGGTTTTTAGCATTGAGTAGAACTTGGTCTCCGACCTTATAACGTTCAATATATCCTCTGCCTTTAACATCAGCTTGCTCCTTTTGTCTACCTTGGCTATCAGCCAGTGCATCACGCACGTGTCGTAACACATTCAAGCGCGTTGCGAGAAACTCGATTACCTGTTTATGAACAGTAGCAGGGCTGATATCTGCAATCCGATCGGCCATCTCTCCCCCACCAAGCCCTGAACCACGCAGTGGTAGCGTTAACGGAACGCGAGGGTGTGTGAGACCGTTCACGTAGAACGGAGTAAAGCCTGTAAAGGCATGAACAGCGTTGTTCAACGCAAACTCAACAACAGGGAGCATCGAACTCCAACGTTTCGGTGTATTAGCGCAAACACTGCGCAATATGTCACCGATAACGCGGTTGAATCGCTCGGTTTGATCATCTGTCTGCGGATGATCCGTTGTGGACACGTCCAAACGTGTGCCGAGCACCTTGAAGATGGACTTCCAAAACTTCCCAGTGAAGCGAGGGTCTAGGTCAGAGACAATTGCCACAGGCAAGCCGTGTTGTCGAAACACTCGATCGATAAACAGCGTAGCTGTACCTTCACCATCAAAGGTATCTGGCACAGCCGCCAAGTGAGCCATCTTGCTCAAACGGTCAACAAAGACCACAATACCCGTATTGCCTTGCCCATCTTTCGGCAGACCGAACATGAAATCCATGCTGATGCACTCCCAGCACCCAGAGGGTATAGGGAGACTAGCGAGCGGCGCAGCCGCATGAGCTGAGGGTTTCACCCGTTGACACGTTTCGCACGTACGCACATATGTGCTTACCCATTTGTAAAGTTTGGGCCACCAATAATATTGGCTCACGGCGCTATATGTCTTTTCTCGACCGAGATGACCGCTCACCGCAGTATCATGCGCCTCATAGAGGATGCGATACTTCAATTCCTCATCATGATGGACAACGATACGGGGAGTATTCTCCATATCTGTGCTATAGCACAACAGGCCTTGATCGATGGAATATCGATGTAGCCTCGCACGCAATCGTGCCGAAAATTTAATGTCTGAGTCGTTAAATTCCTCGCTCCCCAGAGCACGTAGCAAAGCTACACAATGTTCATCTTTGGCATATGCCGAACGAATGAAGTCTGTGACCGATGATGACAGAGTCGTAACATGAGCAAGCTCATAGTCAGGCCTGCGTGACAACGCATCATCCAGAGAATTCTGCTTGCCCGGCTTATACTTCACCTCGAAGTTGTATTCCGCAAAGAATGAGAGCCAACGGGCCATTCGCTGAGAGAGATGTGGCGACTGGGTCGCAGTGCGTAATGACGCATGATCTGTAAAGATCACAAAAGGCTTAGAGCTAAACAGATGAACTCTGAATTTAACTAAAGCATACTCCATTGCAAGTAGCTCTTTGTCATGAACAGGATAGTTCTTTTCTGCGGCCTTCAGCTGTCGGGACTCAAACGCAATGATGCGTTCCCGTCCATCATTATCTGTTTGTAACAGAGCACTGCCGATGACAAAGTCAGATGCGTCACAGACGACACTGAAAGGCCGATCAGGATCGGGCAAAGCCAAGATTGGCGCATGAAGTAGGCTCTCTTTTACAGCCGTAAAGGCTTCCTGCTCGGTGTTCGTCCAACACCATTCCACATCCTTTTAAGGAGATTGGATAATGGTCGAGCCATGTCTGCATAGTTTGCACTATTCTTGTGTAAGTAATAGGCAAGACCAAGCCACTTACGCAAGTCCTTCTGGTTCTGAGGAACCGGCCAATCGACTATGGCTTTTATCTTAGCGGGATCCGGTCAAAGACCACGCTTCCCGAAGAAGCACCCTAAAAAGGGAATCTCTTGTGTACCAAAGATGCACTTAGAGGCGTTGGCATACAACTTGTTTGTGCGCATGCACTCGAGCACTGCTCGTAAATGGTCGATGTGACTATCCACATCAGACCGGCCGTTCATAGCACGACTATGGACAAAGATGTCATCAAAGTAGGTCTGTGCATAACCTCGTTGAGGACGAAACAGTTGCGTCACAAGACGATTGAACGTAGCTAGCGCGTTTGACAAGCCCTGTGGCATAACTAGCCACTCCCAGAGCACACCGCTCGGGGTACTTACTGCTGTGAGCGGAATATCTTTCTCACGCATGAGTAATTGGTAATAACCATCGACTAAATCGGGTGCACTGTACATCGTACATCCCACCATATTGTTCTGAAGAACATCTTTCCGAGGGATTGTTGTCTGAGCCGGGATCGTGGCAGCATTAAGCTTATAGTAAGCATGAACAATGCGCCACTTTCCATTGGGCTTTCGAACACAAAATGTGGGCGTGGAATGAGGAGATTTGCTCTCACGAACCATGCCCGCTGCGTGCTTTGCACGTAAGAAGTCGTCAATGACGTCGCACTGTTCCTTCGGTAAAGGCCACTGCCGTGTTACGCAGTATTTAGTTCCAGGAACCAAGTCAATTTCATGACGTACACCTCTATCGGGAGGTAAGCCGGACGGTGGGTTGTGACACACCACGTCCTGAAACTCCTTTACCAAAGGATAGAACGGATCAAGAGAATCCTTAAGGATCGAAGATCCACTACGGGCATTTAATGCCGCCTTTGTGTCCTCAAGGACAGGCTCGTCCAATAACGAGGATGAGTTCAACTCAATATCTGGTCGAATGACCACTAACTCGGATAATTCTCCTGCCTGTAAGGCTTGGCTAAATTCGCCGTCAGACATTTCGTCTAGTTCAAAGAGAGTGTCCATAGGTGGAAGAGTCTCAAGACTAATATTGCCATCGAGCTGGCCAGTCAACCCATTAAAAGTGTATATATTGTGTAATTACTATTATCACTTCGTGACTTCTTATACGTTGGGCGCTTCACAGTGGCCACCTTACGCTGGAATCGTTTCCTCACAGAAACCGTACGCCTCCTAGAGGCCGGGACAGTCGGGTCCCCGTGATTGCTATTTGTCTTAGCACGCTCTAGACGAGAGCTCATGTCTTGAACTACATCTGGTGAAGTGTTACGTAACTTAAACACTTCACCCAGTGGATTTACATGGACCACTTCACGTACAGCATTCGGGCCTAGCCCTGAACACTCTGGCTTCTCGCCATTAATGTCATTACCGACATTCAGTGAGGTGCCATCACGGCCGTCCTCACTCTGTGTATTTTCACGTGCCACCGCACTTACATCAGAGGAATTACATTCTTGATGTTTCGTCCCTGGGTCAACCATGCTTGACGCATGCAGTGACTCATTATCACAACGAGTATCACTCAACGTAGTACAACTCTCTTTAAACATATTAGAAGAGCTCCGCTCAACATTCATTTCATGTACATTCGAGTTAATCAACTCCGACATACCAATGTCCAGCACATTGACATCTTCCGTCAATGGCTCGCGCCAATAGCGCTTTTGTTGTCTAGCAAAGGTGGGTTCATGACTCTCCAAAACTCCACTAGGAACATTGCGCGTTGCGCCTAAGGTCTTAGACCTCCAATCGATCCATGGTTCATGGCGTTCAAGCCATGCCATGCCTAGGATGAGATCGTATCTCGAATCCAAGTCCAGGACGAGACAGCGTTCTGTGCTACCAAAGTCCAAAAACCTCACGCCCAAGCTCAATGGAACTTTAGGCACAGTAACGCGACTACCCGTCGCTAACCGAACAGTGATGGAATTACCATCGTGCGCTTTGAGCGCCTCAGCATATTGCTGACTCCCCTCAAGGGAACGGCGTCTAGCATAGTTGCATGACGCCCCAGAATCGATTAATATCGACCAGTGCTTCTCAAAGCCTTTAGCTATCGCCTTAGCGACTAACAAGCCAGGCTTGTATCCACGCTCTGTGCTTGCTGGCACGGAGCTCTGTGGGGCTACGCCCTGTGTTGCTCTACCTCGTAGAGAAGTGACAGAACTAAGTTCTACCCCAGTAGGCCGCCCCGCGCCTACTGGGTGTCGACGTTTCCCCGTGCCATACCAAGTTTCTGGTTGAGGCTGGGGTTTCGACCCGTAGGAGTCGTTCGTTGCTTACGCAAAGGACAAGTGGGACGTAGATGTTTAGTGCTTCCGCACATGTAACAGCGTCTCACCTCCTGTCGTTGCTCGGCAACATGAAGCTCAGCTTCACCTTCATCTTGAGCGTTGCTGAGATCCATCGGTTCGGGCTTACAGTAAGCTGAGCTACTTGCTGAGGTTGCCCTCGCATAGCTTGGGTTGTACCCATTCCAACCAAGTCTGGCTGACTTAAAGTTATGCTCAGCATTCTGAGCGATGCTCACAGCCTCCTGAAAAGTCGAGGGATGGACTTAAAAGACCTCGGTCCTGGCAATGCCAGTGCGAAGACCTTCCATGAAGACTGTCACGTAGACGGTCTCAGGGAGAGGGTCGGACTGCATGGCAGCCATCAGAGTTCTCAACTCCTGGACATAGTCCGTTAACTCGTTCTTACCCTGACGGGTAGACAAGAAGCTTGAGTGCACGCGATATGCCTGGTAAGGCGGCGAGAAAACTCAAAAAAGGTCCAGCTTAAGCGAATCCCACGTGGGAAACGCCAAGTTGACCGACGTGCCACACGTCAAAGCCTACTCTCTCGCTCTACCATCGAGCTTAGAGATAGCCAACGAGACCCGCTGGTTCTCAAGTGAGATGAGACCAGAGTCCATGGCCATCTCAATCTCACGGATCCAGAGGGTAAGGTTTTCCCCCTCCTTCCCGGAGTAACATTTAACGTCCACCCGAAAAGGACGAGGCTTAGCCTCTTCTGGTGGCATAGCCACATAGCGTGTCGGCATAGCCGACGCTACTTGGTTTTGAACCTGGCCCAACAGGGCCGTTTCATACTGCATAAAGGCCTCGACTCGTGCGTTGAGCACATCGGGACCTTGTGCAGCGAGAAACTCCACGTACTCAGGGCCTACGGCCGCGGTCAGCTTATCAAGCGCGACCTTTTGGGCCTCAAAGAGGGGTGTGGATTGCACCATCCTCACAGAGGATCAGTCGTAACGACTCAGGCGTAGATTGACTACTAGTGCTACCAAGTGTAGCGGAGCTACACAGCTCCTTAAGTCAGAGGAAGACTTAACGCTCTTACGAGCAACTTTGGTTCTACGAACCCGACTCAGAGAGTCAACAAGCTCAGAGAGCTTACGGTCCCCGTTCCTAAGGGACCAAACGATTCAAAAGAATCACAGGACATAGTGCTCAGGAGTAGCTACCTTCACAGGTATTGCTAGCTCCTATCGATCAAAGACGCCTCGTAAGGCACGTGTCTCTTACTGATCAAAAGGGGAACTGAATTTTTATTTCTTTGATTAACCTAAAAGAACACCTTAGAACAACGTATTTAACCTGCCCTAAATAACCTCTTAAAAGATCTCGCAATCAATTGATGACAGACATCAGTCTTCAACAATTGATACACTCACTGTGTTCTAAAATTACTTTATAGGGTAACCCCCCTCTCTTGTGTGCACCACACCTATCGTCGACTACCAGCCGACGTGTAACCCTGTTACAATTTGAGGACACTGATAAAGGACGCGCTCATCTAGCCGATATGTATGCGAGGCGAGATCCGAATGAACTAGCACATTTGCTTAAAGTGGTCCACGGAGTATACCGCGCGCATCAGGAAGAAACGGCGTTGGCGGAAATTATGGAGGAAATGCAACGATTCGACACGCATCCTCTCGCGGTCCTCAGGATGATCATTCCCATTTATAAGGACGTTGGTAACTCCGAGAGACCTTCGGCGGACATAGTTTTCGAGCAACTGAAGGAGTACATCAAGATGTACAACGCGAAAAGACCAGACGAACCACCCATCGCGATGCTTCTGACGTTATTTGAGGGCTTTGGTAATTTGGCGAGACTCAAATCTTTTTTGTCGGACGTGAAGCCCAACCCCAACTATGCTCAAGAAGTCAATCGTATGGAACAGTTGCTGGCTGAGTTCCAGATGAGACTTGTCAACATGTTCGATGCTCTTGCTCTTGAGGTGGGGATCGCACCACAGGGACAGCGTTTCTTAGCAAACCACAACATGGAGTCATTCATGACATACATCTGGAGAATCATTAATTTACTTCCTCCGGGCCGTCAGAATATCTTCGCGGAACTAAAGGTGATGTCGGAGGCAAATCCGGCTGCCATTTGATGGAAAGAGAAGAAAAAGTGAGCATTTTCGTACCATCTAAAGCACTTTTGTGTGTAGCGCTGCTTCATAGTCGGACGCAGGACGCGTGGAGAGCTTAGTCACGCGTACTTTGCTACGGCAAAATGATTGATGCAAAGGTCAATCAAGTGACTTTTGACTTGCTACCCGCCTTTTGCGCGTTGAAGCACTACACAGACGTGCCGGACCCTCATATTACTTTCTCCCATTAGTCAGTCACATGCATGCAACAGCAAATAATACACTGCATCTTTGATCTTTACCTTGATTGCAAATGAAAGTTGTCTCGTCGGGGACTACCGGTATAAAAGACAATGTAGCAAAAGCTCTGTAACACTAGACGCAAGCACGTGAGAACTCACTACGCACTGTTGTCAAGGTGTAGTTCTAGTGCACGTTTACATGTGTCACCACCAATACAGGGTTATACACCAATCACGCGCCATTTCCCATCCAAAGCCTTTTTGGATCACGAGTCCATGTATGCATCGTCTGCGCAGCACGTTCTCAGAAGCATCGTATCAAGATTTGTTGAGCAGACGATGCATGCATGGACTTGCGATCCAAAAATGGTAAGGTTGTTTCAGTTTCGGACAGCTATTGTTTGAGCGTCGTCCGGCATGATTCTAGCTCCGTTATCGCCATTAGTCGGAACAAGATAGCAACATTGCTTGGCTAGCTGTGCTTACGAATCTGCATGCTGCATATAAATTTCACAGCTCGTTTGTGCAATTACCTTCTGTGACAAACTTGCTCAGTCGTTGTGAACGTATAAAATATTGGCCATGTCGCGAGCGTCGAAAGCGTACATTTACGACCAAGCTGAAAAACGATGGTACATGTCATCATTTGTGCAGCGATTTCGTGAGCCAGTAGTGAGTTCTTATCATGACGTAAATATGCATCAACACTTGGGAGTTAGAGCGTGTATGATCAACATCTTGATTCATTCGTGAATACAATCGATAGAGCCGCCTTCTACAAGCAACAGTGTAAGTGAGAGCTCCTGGTAAGACGATATACGCAAGGTAGTAAAACCATGACGATCCGAATACTAAGTAGCAAGCATAGCCAGTATAAGATACCTTTCCAATAGCGGTGAGGTACGTGTGCCGTAATTGCTGTATTAGGTACGCAAATCAGGGCGTATAAAGTACGAGAAACAGTGGCTGACACGTGTCAGGCACCTGGCTGGTATACGTATAGCTATCATTCTGGACAAAATTGGCAAAAAGCTCACAAAAAGTACGAGTACACCTCAAGATAGGAAACTCGGAAAAACGCATTCAATAATCACGAAAACAGATACAAACCACAAGATAGATAGTATAAAAATTGTGCATCACGTCGTAACAGATAAATGGGACACCACAGGATTGAAAACTGACAAAAGCGCATCAAAAGTTTAATAAAAATACAATGAACACACATTGATAGGTGTGACGGAGTAGTAAATGCATACGAGACAGAGAAATAAACAAATATACAGCTCTGATGCATACTATTCGATGATTTTTTTGGATGCAAGAGACCACATCCGACTACATGTTGATATTCTGGAAATTATTTATAGAGGCGATTTGTGCCACGCCAGTGCTTTGCCACATGATACATCAACTCACAACAGCATCATTATTATGTCATGTCCTCGCAGGGATACTGACCATGAATTTATTTGCCAACATGAAGTGCAAAAAATGTGCTACGTGTTTCATGTATAGTGAGAGGGACGAGATGCTACACTTGTGTGCAAAATGCCATCCACTGCAAACAGCAACATTTCGTCGATCTTCATAGAGAATCCATTCTACGCTATCAGAGCCAACATAAGCATCACTAACTCCACCCTGATCCTTTGCTTTATTGGCGACATACCCCAACATTACCTGTTATCTAGCGTGTATTAAACCTTCTATATACGCTATGTAACGGGGCACACCCTTGCGTGAACTAAACGCAAGGGTATCATACACCGACAAGCGTACACGAGGCAAACGAGGAAGTGTAGATAAGGGAAAAGTAGAACTGTTGTATTAATATAATTAAGTCTTTAACCACTGTCTCTCTGTTTGACTTAGCTTAATTATACTAATCTAACTGAATGTATGACGACGTCTACTCACCACTCATTGCGCGCGTCTTGCGGCGATTGGTGGGTTGATATCTTGACGATATCAACCAATGAACAGACTCTTTGGTCGACCCATCAATATCACCACTATTGGTGACATTGTTCAAAGAATATTCAACTTAATATTCTTTATTGTCAGTATCTTTCAAATGACAATTTCCATGTGACGGGGTTCCCCGTTACATCACCCCCCCTTAACTGATAGTCATCGTGTGACTATCGAAAATAATGGCGGCCACCCGTTGGGCACCATTGGGACAGGGAGCACTTGTTGGGTCCGTTCCATTCACTTTCCACCCTACCTCGCATAGTTAACATGTCTATGCGGAATGACTCAACACACGCACAGCCCGCTGCTGTGCCAGCCTCTGCGGCAGACGATTCGTCGTCTGCTGCTCGTTCTCCGCCTGCAGCAACAGGTGCTGCAGGTGCACGCGGTATCACACCGCGTGCGCATGATGACCCTGACATAGAGGTCATCTATTCTGGCGGGTCAGACGTGTCTGATTCGGAAAAGCCTTTGGAGGCATCGCGTTCACCTGCGGTGCCTCATTTATCCACGACACTACCGGACGTACGGACTCGTGACATGCGTCACAGTCTGTTCGGCAGTGATGATGAGTCTGATGATGAGCATGATTGCTCATCACCGCGATCAGCTCGTGCTCCTTCGCACGAGCGACTTGACGATGGTGCAAGCCAACGTCATACTGACAACCGTGGTACCGATAAGGGTACCACTTTGAAGCGTGATGAGCTGAAGCCGTGGAGTTTGCCTGAACGGCTCATCAATGGATAGTATCACAAGACAAGCCAACACCATCGAATACCCCTATTCGATGCGACTGAGCTTCACGGCTTGGATCTCAGCGCGAGTAACTTTCGCGCTGAGGAAGAATTTTATCTCGATGTCTTCCTTAGACATCGATGGTACAACGGCAACCAAAAGTGTGACAAGGCCTCGCTTTTGGCTGCGTGGAACGCCTTCGTCCAAAATGTCAAGGATTTTGGACGAGAAGGTTGGCTTAAAAAACTTGAGGCGACACGCCTCAGGTTCGAAAAGCGAACGCCAACCGGTGCCACTAGGAAGCGTTGATCACCGTGAGCATCCACCAAATGATGTGGTGGAGGAGGAAAGACCTCCTCCAGATGATTCGGTTCACCATCTCGACCCTTACGAGATGGATCGCGCAATCGATGAATTGCGCGATGACTTAAAGCACGAGCGCGACCGGCGCTACGCTTTGACTGATACCGTGCGGAAGAACGGAAAGGATCACGAGGCTGATCGGGCGAAGGATCGCACCGATTATGCCACAGCGCAGCTTCAGATCGAGCGGGATGTCCGCTCCCTATTCGGCGAGCTGGCGACAGCTCGCGGGGAGATATCTCGGTTGAGTTCCGAGGTATCATATCTGCGCAACCAGACGGATCGTCTGGAGCGCGAACGCAAGAACTTGATGGATGTTCTTGAACGTGGGGTCTATCTTCATCGGAAGAAGAAGGCTCGTACTGACAGTACGGCCTGAGCCTCCCCACGTAAAACGTAGGATGCGTGCGCATCTTACGTGGCAATTCGAGTGTGTATGCATTGCCCTTGCGATAAAACACTCGAAATGGCCCAATGCACTTCGGCAGTAGTTTACTACTGCCGACACTAGTGACTGTATGTCCAGGTAAGTTTACCGTAGACAGTAGTATTAGGTCGTCGACCTTAAATGAAAGAACATTTGTTCTTCCATTCTTGTCTGCGTTCCGTTTCTGACGGTCCACCGCATTTGCGATGGCGTCCTGAACGAAACGGACTACCGCTTCTCGAGTCAGCAGGAAGTTCTCTGCTGACTCTTTGTTTCGTCTTTCAGTGCGCTTCGTGCGCACTGCTAAGAGATTGCTCTCTTCTTCAGCGAGGTTGTCTTCTCCCTCGCTGGCATAATCGTTGACGATGCTGAATATACCAGCATCGTCATCATCATCCGAGTCAGTAATAGCGTCGCCGCTATTATTGAGGTGACCTTCTTCATCGATGTCGACTTGATCGACATCGGCATCATACGTGACGACGTTAGCGTCGACACGTGATGAGCAAGAGCCAAAACGGTTTTTGCTCGAGCGAGTCCCCTCCCCCCTTACCCAAGAGTCACACTCTAGAAGGGTGGGCACACGTGAATGGCGTAAGACATTCACGTGAAACGGTGTGTGCTGTGTGGAAGCATGCACCGAATCATTGATGGCGAATTCCACCATGGGTAGGAATTCGCTCCAACTCGGAAACGAGTGGACATGTCCTCGAAGGATATCCTCGAGGACACGATTCGCATGTTCCGTCTGACCATCTGTTTCGGGATGGTCAGAAGTAGACATCTTCAATCGTGTTCCGAGAGAACGGAACACGGATTGCCGAAATTCCGCCGTGAACCGAGGGTCACGGTCGGATACGAGCTCACGGGGCAACCCGTGGAGTCTAAAGACCGTGTCGAGAACGACACGAGCACAACCTTGAGCCTTGATCGACTCAGGGACGGCAGCAAGATGGACCATCTTGCTGAATCGGTCGACAAACACAAGAATACCATTATTCTTGTGAGCGTCTTCGGAAAAATCGAAGACGAAGTCCATTGGAATGGACTGCCAGCACTCCGTCGGGACCGGCAGAGGTTGCAATGGTGCACGGGAGGAAGGACGAGGCTTCACCCGTTGACAAACCTCGCAAGCACGTATGTACTTCCGGACAAACTGATACTGGCGTGGCCAGTAAAAGTCACGACTTACCGTGAGGTAAGTTCTTTTCTCTACCACTATGGCCGCCTGTTGGGGCATCGTGACACTCATACATGATGCGTAAACGCAAATCATGATGAGCGGGTACGACGACACGAGGCGTGTCGACGTCAACAACTGTATAGTACATAACAGTCCGTTACGCGTTGTGTACCGATCCGAGGAGGATCGGTACAAACCCGGTAAATCTTTCAATGATTTACTGGATGGATTCAACAGATGATCCATCAATCGCAGAAGATCCTTATCTTCCGCGTATGCTTTTCGTACATCGTCAAGTAAGCTTTACGACGGGACACTGACTGACAGTGTCGCAACAGTGGGCTTATCCTCACTGTTGATTTGTGCTTCCGGCTCAAAATTGGGCTGGCGCGAAAGCGCATCAGCGACGGCATTAAGTCGTCCTGGTTTATACTCCACGGAGAAATTATACTCCGCGAAGAAAGACAGCCACCTCGCCATTCTTTGCGAGTGGTGTGGGCTGTTTACGGCCGTGCGTAATGACGCATGGTCCGTATAGACAACAAACGGTCTATCTCCCAAGTGATAGACGCGGAACTTAGCCAGTGCGTACTTCATGGCAAGGGATTCCCTGTCATGCACTGGGTAATTACTCTCAGCTGCTTGCAGCTGACGCGACTGATAACAGATGACGCGCTCCTCGCCATCTGCAACAAACTGCATTAACGCGCAGCCGATTGCAAAATAGCTGGCGTTACAGACCACATGAAATGGTCTATCCTGATCTGCAATCGCCAAGATCGGCGATTGCATCAAGCTTTGCTTGATACCCTCAAAGGAACGCTGGCAATCAGCGTTCCATGACCACTTGACATTTTTATTGAGCAAGCAAGAACGATGAACAGTCATCTCGGCGTAGTTGCGCGAGTACTTGTGCAAGTACGCCGCTAGACCTAGGAACTTTCTTAGTCCCTTGACATCGACTGGCACTGGCCAGTCGGTGATTGCCTTGATCTTTTCGGGATCAGGGCGTAAACGTGTTTACCCACGATACACCCAATAAGTGGTATTTCGCTAGCCGAAAACATACACTTCTTGAGGTTGGCATACAACTTATGCTTGCGCATAAGTTGAAGGACTTGATGAACGTGAGTTCTGTGAACTTCAACGTCCGTCTTTTCGTCCATAGCCCGGATATGGACGAACACATCGTCGAAGTAAATCGGTGCGAAGTCTCGCACCGGTCTCAACAGATTTGTAACACCTCTGTTAAAAGTAGCAGGGGAATTGCTCAGCCCCTGTGGCATCACTAGCCACTCCCACAGCATACCGCTGGGGGTGCTCACTGCAGTGTACGGAACATCCCGTTCACGCATGCGGATCTGATAGAACCCATCCATCAGATCCATGGACGAAAAGATGGTACTCTTTGACATACCATCTATGATTACGTCCTTTCTTGGTATCGGCGCCTGAGCCGGTACCGTTGCAGCATTCAATGTGTTGAGTGCGTGCACTATCCGCCACTTTCCTGTGGCCTTTCGCACACAGAAGGTCGGAGAGCTGTGAGGGGATGTTGATTCCCTCACATGGCACGCTGCTAAGCGATCGGCAAAGAACTTGTCGATCGCTATCACTTGTTCACGAGGCAGTGACCACTCCTTCGTAACAAAATGAATCGAGCCCGGTCTGAGCTCGATCTCGTGTCGAGTGCCTTTGTCCTTAGGCAGCTCGCAAGGCACGGATTTAAAGAACACATCCTTGAATTCGATCAAATCCTTGTACAAAGGATTTGCCTGAAGTGACTCCCAGGATTGGGACGCGTATCGCTCAATCCGAGTCTTCTCATCGAGGACACTTTCGTCCATCGATGAGCTGCTGAGAACCCGTTCGTTCTCTGCAAATACTGTTGCCGACCGAATGTCGGCCACATACTCATCCTCCGTGACGAGTATGCAGATCTGCTTGACTTTGCCACTGCGCAGATCACGCAAGAACCGTTTCGGTTCTAGCGTTGGCAATTGAGTTATCTCCGAAGTTACCTTCGGAGGCACAATCAGATCAAGTGTATAAGCGCCTACGCTTGATCCGTCATTAACCAAGACGTTCAACGTCTCGGTTACTTCCTGGGAACTTCTTTCCACAGGTTGCTGAGGGCCTGATCCTTCAGCAAGTGACTCTTGAGGAATTCCTTCCTCAAGTACGTGGGGACTTATTCCCTCGACGTCTTCTGACTGTGGCTGTGCAACCATAGGCAGGGACCGATCCTCTACGGTCGACTCCCTAGTCGACCTAGGATTTCCATGATGCCCTTTGGAGGCAACAGGTTTCTTACTTCTAAGATGCTGCCCGCTAGGCATGCATCCATGTCCCGGTCCACTCGACTTATTCGAGTGGTGGACCTTCGGCGCAGCCTGTACTTCTGTACAGCCGCCGGGAGCTTGCTTTACAGTGTAGTGATCAACTACACTGTGATCTTGCGCAGTCGTGATGACGACCGAACCGCAAGTGAGGCCATCGCACTCACTCGCAGAACATCCACACGCTTTTGGACGCTCCAAGATGTTCATCAGATGGCCATATGATGAACTAGTGGCAGGCATCTTCACGGATCAATGCTGCCAGCTCACCCTTGGCTCGTACTTTCTGAGCCAAGGTAATCCCAGGATGACATCAAATTTGTCATCCAGATCCAGTACGATGAAGTCATCGTCGTACTCTTGGCCCTCTAACGTGTAGTGGATTCTTACTACACGTTTCTCAACGGTAATCGATGCGCCTGTTGCAAGGCGCACCGTCATCCTCGTGAGGGGAATGTCGCGCTCAACGAACTTGAGCCTACGACCCTCTAGTGACTGGCGACGAACAAAGTTGTTCGACGCCCCACAGTCTACTAGGACACGAAGCGACAAATCATTTGTAGCTTCCAACTTCAAGGTGATGAGCGAAACGTCGTCACCAGGTGAAGAGACACGCAATGATTGTGTATCTGGAGCAACTTTCGTTAAGAGATTTGAAAATTCTCTTGAGGTTGCTGGATCAGTAGGGCGCTCCTCCCCTACTGACCCCGACCATTTTTTGATGGTCCGTCTCGCTGTTGTGAAAAGTACTGTTTGGTACTGGGCGTGGAGCACTACACTCGTATGCGTAGTGCACTAGATTCTGAGAGCGATTGCACTTCTGAAATCGCTTGTTGTTTGAAGAGCGAGGTCTCTCGCTCTCAACATAGCAGACGTCTATTGGTTCTGGACCTCCGATCTCTTGTCGTCTTGGTGGACGATAAGAGTTTGAGTTAACATGAGCCTGTCTCATGCTAAAGTCTTCCTGTTCCGCGGGTGATATCGCTTCTTCCAGCATATTCAGCTCAAGGCGGAACAGGTGGCTCCTGACGGTCCCTTCTGCGAGCCCTTGCATGAACACCGTAATCAACGTGTGTTCATGAACTGGGTTAGCAGTTACACTACTCGCTAGGAGTCGTATATGTTGAGCGTAAGCGTGCACATCACGCTTACCCTGCTTGAGTTTCAGGATCTCAGAACGAGCCCTGAACTCAGCTCGTGGCGGCTCAAACGTTTGTCTGAGCCGGAACTTGAAGTCATCTAGCGACCTAAACACATTTTGGTCGCTACTCTCGAGCCCCAGGGACCAAGTTTTGGCACGCTCTGCCAAAGGGATTTGAGCAAATGTGAGCTTCGTTTGCTCATCTGCGACGCGACGAGCCCTTTAGGCTCTGTCGAGTTCGACAAACCATAGTAACAGGGATTCCTCCGGTACTCCACTGTACTTGGAGATGTCAACTTTCATGACCTCGGGACGACGCGCATGTGCCGTCCCGCCCACAGCAGCATGGAATTGCTGCTGTCTCAACAGCTCTGTCTGTTGAGAACCGAGTTCTCTCAACTGCTCGGCCTGTTGAGAGCCTTGCTGGTGAAGCAAGGCTAATTTCTCCCTTTCGGCGACAAGTTCACTTTGGATGAACTTGGCTATAGCGGTATGTTGTTGGTATCTTTCTAGAGACTCCAACATGGCGCTAATAGCGACCTCGCCTACGGTAGAACTCATTCGTTCTACCGCACTCCATTTGTTATCAATCAAATGGGTAAACCCTTCACGCGTGGCGTGAAAGGTCTCCTCATCATCCATCATGTTCATGGTGGATGATGTGGAGGTGGTCGCTGGTAGGACTACAAAGTGCTACCAGGTGTAACGGGGCACACCCTTGCGTGAACTAAACGCAGTGGTATCGTGCATCTACAAGCGTACAAGAGGCAACCGAGGAAGTGGTAGGTAAGACAGAGGCAACACTGTCTTAGGAAAAAGTAAAACTGTCGTATTAATATAATTAAGTCTTTAACCACTGTCTCTCTGTATGACTTAACTTAATTATACTCATCTAACTGAATGTATGACGACGTCTACTCACCACTCATTGCGCGCGTCTTGCGGCGATTGGTGGGTTGATATCTTGACGATATCAACCAATGAACAGAACTCTTTGGTCGACCCATCAATATCACCACTATTGGTGACATTGTTAAAGAATATTCAACTTAATATTCTTTATTGTCAGTATCTCTCAAATGACAATTTTCATGTAACGGGCTGCCCCGTTACACGAACTCCTCATTATCAATATCATCAACAGGTCGAACTGCATTTACGTGTTAAAGAAATCGATCCGAACCGTTCTCGGTGACATGATGCAATCTTTACGATACGAATTAACATTCCAAAATGCTTTTTTGTAGATTCAATCAAAGACCTGGGGAATTAGCGTGGGGGGACGCACCGACTGCTCGCTCGTGGGATGCCCATGTCACTTGATATACTAAGTGCAACCATTTGTAATAAGAGGAAAAGCAGAGTAGTCGTCGGGTACGAAAAGATGCGCCGCCGCAGATGCCTATAGGGTTTGGCCCCAAGTCAGTGGATCTCTGCCAACATCGAAGAAATGCGGAAGGACCATTTCAATCGACTTGTAGAGAGACTGGAACGCTTGATCGAGCGTCGAAGCTGTTCCTTTGAGCGCATGGATAAATAGGATCGTAATCAAAACGTTATAACGTTGCGTGATTCCCATGGAGGCGCCTTTACCAACCATATGGCAATCGCGGGTAAGTTTCGTCCGGATAGGTGTCGAATATAAGCTCCAGTCACTGGTCTGATTCCCTAGACGCTTTACCTACCGCTCTTCACGACTTTGTTACCGTTGAAACGGATAATATGCTTTCTAGTAGTAACAACGCACTGCTCCTTCGGTCAGTAACAAAGGCTGATGTGCTTTTGGCTTCTTATGGACTTAGCATGCACAAAGCAGCCGGGAAGGATGTTCTAAACAACGATCTCACAAGGGTACGGCTGCTATTATGGTTTAAGCGCTGATTCTCATAAGTAACAAATTTCTCTACGGGGTGAACCTCCCACCATCGTGACTAAAGTCCTTAATTATTCCGCTTCGCAAGATCGACGACTCACCGACACCATAGATAATCGACCAATGTCGCTTTTGCAAATCAATTACAAGGTATTCGCTAAGGTCCTGGCGGCACGACGACATGTATCACTGCATTCGGTCATGATTGACTTTCATTAAAGTTTCGCTCAAGGTCGACGTAATGCCAAAACGGTTATGATTATAATTTAGTATCTGACAACCCCAATGGACCAACCAGACGTGACCGTACCTCACAGCAGGTGTATTGTGTTGCTAAACTTCCGGAAGGCGTACAACACGGTTAAACGAGATTTCCTGCATAGAACAATTTGTCTGCTTTGGTTACATTGGTGCTTCGTTGATTTTGTCCGACGCATTCACACTGGTACTACAGCCAATATTATTGTCAACGGGGAATATTTAGCGCCACCCCCGGTACGGTCCGGGATTCTGCAAGGCTGTCCTCTCGCGTCTCTCCTTTAATTATGGTCGTAGAAATGTAAAATCTAGCACTTCACAGGATCCAATTCTGCCGGAGTTATCCGCTCCAAGGCGGCCAGAAATCACCCACCTCTTTTCAACTTTTGTGGATGACTCAACTCTGGTCTTGCACAAGATAAGCAATTTCCTTATAAATGAAACATCATTCGCTTCTTTGGATATTTATCTGGTCTCCATGTCCAACCGGCCAAGAGCCAGCAGATATTTATAAACCTAGTCATTAAGGTCGAACAGTATGAAGGCATTGCTGTGGTCCCGCCAGGGACGACGACGTGGTACATGGGTTACGAGATCGGGACAGGGTAGCTCATTAACAAAAAATGGGCCCTACACATCCAGCGTATTCAGGTTCGCCTTCTCACATCGACACGGTTAGAAACGAGTGTGATAAATTGCGTGTTGATACTCAACTATATCGTGCTACCGTACGTATTAATCACCGCCATTGTGTCTGACCTACCGCCATCAGCGAAGCTGTAGCTTAAAAAGTTATGTGAGCAAAATGTGTGGTCGCACGCGACGACGACTGAACGAAGTTGTCCAAAAATAACCCGTGGATGCTTGTGACAATAAAGAATGCGGATAGCATCGGCCTCTCCGACGAATCAGTGGCTCACAAGACACTAAGAACCAAGAATGCGATTACTTGGCCTACTCAAAACAAGACCGATCCACAGCGGCGTAGCGGGTCTGGGCTTTAGGTGACGATAGAGTAGGGGACACAGCTATCGTTAATCCGGCTGTTTTGTTTGAAGCGGTACTCACCGCAACGACGCTATAGAACGGTTTAGCGGTTGAGACAAGATCTTGGGGAGTGGGTGGCACCAACCCTAAAGCAGCTTATCCAAATTACAATTTGGGGCAACATGTATTGCAAGGCTTTGCTTGCAGGAGCCGCCAGCTGGCGGGATCAGGACAAATTTGTAATTATGTATCACAACACCTTTCCGCAACGCCCACTGGGTGGCGACGATTTGCCGGAAGTCATTCAGCGGTTTTATGATACATTTGACTGGACTTCGAACCCATGGATACGCGATTGCAGCGGCAGCATGCTGGCGGCCAGCAAGTACACCAAAAATTAAGGACTCTAAGTTAGAGACGCTCCACATATCGCGCATAGGCCCGTCGGAATTTGTCATGCACATGACTCGTCCAGAGACTCATCCGAGACCCACTCAGCTACGAAATTACGGCGCTGTGCGACAGTCTTACTGCTTTCATCACAAGGGTTACGCATCGGGGATAAATTAAACTCGAAATAGCCGCTGGTAATACGGCAAGCAACACCATTCAAGGCGTGCTATCACTGAAAATTTCAGGAACCCGGAATTATTGAAGGCCTAACGCCGGGATTCGAATAGGGATATGAACGGTCTGTAACGCTGCTTCAAGGTCACGATGGGCTACACTGGCTCGTAGAGGGGTCAATTCCACAACTTGACATTGGCTGTTCTATCGAACGCCAGCAGGCGATTACCGCACTTCGGCTATGGGTATGGTTTCAAAACGCACCCACGTCTTCACCATTTTTCGTAGTCCGTTCCGGATGTGACGCTTGATCGGTAGGTCACGAAGGCATTGTATGTCCAATTCTTCCGATAATGCAAGCAAGTATTCGCCGGAATCCTGCTAATTTTTATGCCTAAATGGACGCAAAGGCTGCACGGGACGAATGGCAAAGAGCTACGCTCTTGAAAACCCGGCGACACGTTTGGTCACATGATCATTACATCTCTGACTATCAAGTATGTACCGGTTGTACGGTCGCATTGGGCCAACTCAAACTGTTATATGCTAAGCAGACCGAGGACAAAAGTTGTCGGAAGCTGTTGGAGAGCCACGGAAGTGTCGAGCCAATAATATATATGTTCGAGGTATGTCTTTGCGCTGTTACTCTTTGTGCTAAACTGTTCACGCATTGGACAGGGGAATGAGCGTCATGACAGCGTACGCAACAATATATGGTAGCTTGTGCAAGCATACACGTCCACGACATACCGACGCACCGGACAGAGACTTTAAAGGAGCGATTCTAGGACGATGCGTTGGAGGCAGAACGCGTGTGAAAACGAATCTAGAACATCCTTGCCACGATATGCCAAGCGAAGTAGTGGACGGATAGAAATGATTCTGTCTATCGCGCGGCATCCATCGATATCCGTGGGATCACAACAAGTTATTGGACCACCTGTGTCTGCCACCTGAGTGCGGTCGCGGAGTGAGGGCATCGCACAGTAGCGACCGCGCCAGCTGGTGCCATGCTTTATTCATGCATTGTGGCTGGAGCGCGAGCCCACAGGAGTGCCAATCTTTTCTGGCCTTATTCACGGTCAGCCCCCGGGCCGCCCACCGGCACTCACGGCATGGGTTAAGATATACCGTGATCTAGCACATCGTTAACATAACCATGAAAATAGAAACTCTCAACCACCACGATTTGCGTGGCAAAAATGTGTTAATAACCTTGATCTCACCAACAGCAGCGACAGTGCTGAAGTACACCAATCATACACCAAACGAACATTTTGAGATGGCAAAAATGGGTGAGCCTTTTTCTTGGTATAAAACCGACGAAAACGTCAGGCTACAATGGGATTGATGCGACAGACCAACTTTTCCCTGGACAACAGCAATTACATCAGGTCGCCGCATCCGTCAGGTCTTGAACAAAGTATGTTATGTGCGTAGCGTCGCGAAAGCTTAAGCTGGATATGCCTGATTTTTTTAATTATACATATTTAGCCATGATCTATTGTCGCCTTGTTTTATCTTTTCTCTTTTGTGGCTACCTGATCCTGCTGCAACAGCTCTGGAATCAACAAGAGAACTAGATCTACACATTTTTCGGAATTTGTAGCTGATCTGGGACAAATGAGCAAC
Organism: Hyaloperonospora brassicae; assembly: GCA_947650285.1. Taxonomy (NCBI): domain Eukaryota; phylum Oomycota; class Peronosporomycetes; order Peronosporales; family Peronosporaceae; genus Hyaloperonospora; species Hyaloperonospora brassicae. The sequence goes on from CANTFL010000173.1 coordinate 218,789, forward strand.
AACTTGTCCTGATCGACCTCATATTCCTGCGCGATCAAGGCACATGATTACGCATACGCTGAGGAAATCGTGGATACATCCACAATCTGATAGATTTTTATATCGGAGATCCAACTCTCTTCATCCAGCATTTGTTTGATTTGCTCGATTCGTATCTGTTGTGCAACCTCGTCATGGGAAATTTATAGTGAATGGCGTCATCGTGAGGCGGCACGAGTAATTGCAGCTTCTCGCACCCTCTAAATCGTCTAGCGGGAATACAGCAACTCGTCTAGCCGATTTAAAGTTACTAGATCTTGGCGATCATGGTCATCCACCACCATCCAACCCTTCTCCTTCTGCAGATCTTCACTTGCCCATCGATCTGCGCTCGCTGTCCAACCGCGTTTCACATGTATAAGATCATGCTTGGGACAGGATCGGAGTTTCTACATCGCTTTAGGTTTCAGTAGTTGCAGAACTGGCGCCTTGCAATCGATCTCTCTACGCAATTCCTGACCACTAAATTCATATCTTCACTTATGATCACTCGTCCCCTGGTATGATCAGTAAACCAATCAAAACATATAATTAGTCTTCCATACTCTGCTTCGTCGAGAGTTCGATCAGGGACAGACCCAGACGCGGCGACCACAACCATTCAACCTGGTTTTCTCCATAAGATCGCACTGCATGCTCCTCATTTTTTTTGACTCTAACATACCCATCAAAGCGAGCCACCAAGAGATTTTCTTCCTCCATGATCGTAGGTGAAGACATACTGACCTTTCGCCTTGGTCGTTTCCTCGGCCTATCTCGAATAACATCTCATTCACTTCTTGCCGAGTGGTTATACTCGCTGCCAGAGTACCAAATATCTCGTCTTCACCATTATCACATCGACAGATCTACGGTGCCCTTTTGACATTAATGCAGCTCATCGTCCTAATCTCCTATTAATGCCGAAAGATCAAGGCTACCAAGCAAAGGTAAAAAACGAGCCAACACGGTGATATCACGCGAAACCAGCACGTATAGCATATGTCCAAAATTCTGTTTATTGCCAGTACTTCCTTCTCCTCTATGCCATAGTTTACTTCGTTGAGATTTAGCGTGCAGCTTAAAATCTGACCAACCATTAAATACGTCACGTTTCTGCAGCAATGCAGCCGTCACATCCCACTTGCTGGCATACAACACAATCACTGGCGGTGAAAACGAGTCAAAGTGTTTCAGAATGGGTGTATTAGCAATCTTTTGTTTTTATAAATTAAATACGATTGGAGATTTCTCCCAGAGAATCCTGCCTTCCGGATCCTGATCGCCCATGGAAAGTGAATACCGATCGCGATCGTCCCAGAAATTGGGTGCGATTCCTGATTACCCTCAGAAAATGGGTGCGATTCCTGATCGCCCCCAGCAATGGGTTGCAATTCCTGATCGACCCCGGAGACTAGGGACCGATCGCGATCGCCTTCATGGGCAATATGAAAAGGTCCAATTCTCTCTGCAACCTCCACTTTAATTGGGTCGTCATACGTCCGCCGAATTTCATGGAAGCCGGCTTCTCATACTTTGTACAGTACTGAGGCTTACACCGAAAAATCCCCGATGAATCGGCTGAAGTAGCTGATGTTCCCAAGAAACGATTGCATTAATGTAGCAAAGTGAGGAAATTGTATTTTTACCGATGATCCTAGATCATTTGAATTCGCTTCTAATCCAGCCAGAGACACTTGATGGCCGAGGTAGTCTACCTTGAGTCGTCCCAGAAGCTCTTAGCCAAACTGGTCAATAATTTTACCGAATATATACGTCTAGCAATCGTTCCACTTTGCAGTAGATAGATTTCCACGCCTTGGACGGTATCATTTATCGTCGATGCATGAAATTCGACCAAGTACGGACGCCTTCATATTTGAATCCGGTTCCCCTTCAGTAAACACATCGATACGATCAGATGATCCCGAAGTGATCGTAGTTAGACGTATTTCAATCTTCAGATACCCATATAGCGCATTGTAAATCAGGCGTTGGTATATCAGCGGTGAACTCTTCATTCTAAACGGCATCCTTAACCATCCAAATAGGCATGATGGTGTAATAAACGCCGAAATAGTTCTGACTCGTTCCGTCATCTCCACCACATAAAACCCACTTGCCATATCTAAGGAACAGTACCACATGGCTTTATCCATATCCTGCAGCAAGTCGCTAATAAAAGGCATGGGGTGAACCATCAATCGTGTCATCTAGTTCACCCGTCTATAGTCTATACACAATCGAATATCTTTTCCATTTTCTTTTATGATCACCACGATTAGTAATGCCCACAGAGAAGTGCACGGGCGAACTATCTGCGCCTTAAATAATCCTTTGATCAGAACAGCCACCTTTCGCTACATTTAAGTGCGACTGTTCTTACCCCTTGTGCAATCGGGGTAGCGTCTTCAACATTAGTACCACAGACTGCTTCACGAGCCGCATGGGGTAGGGCATTGTCTTTGCCGTTTAGCAGATAGCGATTCGCAGATATCAACTGCGGCAACTTCTCTTGATTACTCGACAGTGGCTCCCCTGGGTCGCCCACTTAAATGTCTTATACATATATCTCGGCCACAAGTATAACTACTTCCGCTATAATCGCCATGTGCTGATCGACATCCTCGGCGTACAACTCTCAACTTTCATTACGAAACGTCAAAACGGTAGGAGGTTCTGCATCCGTCCTTTCTTCACCGATCTCCACGGCTTTATCCCGTTACACCAGTCGATAACGATATTCCTGTAACTCACAATCTCTGATTACACTCCCGTCTGTCCAACAGCTAGACGTACCTTGCACCATATCGCTAAAATCTCGCTTGATATCTTTAACTCCGACCGTCTTCACTTCAGGAATAAACTCCTCCTGCCGATCTCACGACTGACCGCCCTCCATGCCCCCTTGGATCGTAGATATCAACGAAGAGGCTTTCGTTGGCAGCTATAAATCTTCCTCGTGCTGCACACATCGCTCTTCTCCATCCTTCGCGATCTCGTCAGACTAATTTTTTCTGGACTATTTTGTCTGTCACCATGTATGGTAGGGTTCGCGTCTGTCTGATGGATGGGTCGTCTGCCCCCGATAATATTCATTGCAATCGGTCTTCCCTAATACGGCTAGCTTCACGACTCTGTTAGCATCCCTCTACCTGGTTTGCACACACTAATCGTCTTGCGTCTCGTCATTTGTATGCGCCGTCATAATGATCTTGATCATTCGTTGGTTGTTCTTCATGGCGGGATCATAGCTCTCACTCTCATCTCGATATTGCATCAAATCTTCGTCGATCAGGTGTCGATCAGGTTGTAACTCGTCAGCAATGCAGTCTTTTGCCTCTTCTTCTGTCTCCACCTCTTGGCATTTATAAATCTTTCTCGGCGTAGGATGTGATCGCTGATCAACCAATAGCCCTTTATACGCTCCGGGTGAGCCTTCTTCTCGATCGGCTGTATCCTCGAGCGCTGGCGGGTGTCATTCTTTTAACGTCGCGACCCCACAGATAGGACCTCCTGCGATTGAGGTATCATGTCCGCTACCATCCACATCCCTAATGGGGCCCCCAGCATAATATCAATTTGCGATCACATAAGTTTATGAGCTGTAGGTAGTTGATCCTTCCAGGCCCGGTTGTCTCGGTTGGTACCATTTCCACGTCTCGTCTTCCCCAAAATTTATCTCTTGGTGGCGCGACACCTACCCTGACTTCTGTTGGTTTGCCGACTGGTATTACCACGTGTTGCTCATTCAGGTTGATCACTTCAATTGTTGATCTATAGAGCGGCTTGTGTTCTGCCAGACCAATGTGTACTTCGTCGAGTATACATAGCGTCCCGTCCGCTAGATCCAAACGAATGCCCGCCGCGACCATGAAATCCATTTCTGTTGTAGCCTCTTGACCCAATTTATCACCGACCCATACGTCGAAATGATATACAGGTGAGCCTTCCAATGTGATATTGATGTTCGTGCGCCCATTTGTCGGGTATGCGTTTTTGCTGATACCGATATAATCTATGGTCTGGCTTTCGTCGACAATTCACCCTACCTTTCGAGCAAAGGTGGTGTCGATGATTGACAATTCAGCACCGAAATCGAACAGCATAGTGGCCTTCTCATTGGTGAGCTCGCCACTCGCTTTCGCCTGCTTAAACTGCTTTTTAGGGGTGTGGTATTTCCAATACCTACGTGTTTTCCCTGGTGCGAGATCAAGCTTTATCTTCATGGCTGATTAGGTGTATTCATCACTTCTCCTTACACTTGGGATCGCGGAAACACAAGTTGAATCATTACGCATATTAGCGATCGGCTCGGCCCGATCGTTAACCTCCTGATCCTTCAACTTCCTCTCAACAAACGCATACATGCGGAGACTGTAACGCTAGGTTTGTACTGGATTCCATCCTGGCGATTGTTCTAGTTTAATATCTCTTCCGGCTCGTACTGGAAACATTCCTGTGTACTTGATATGTACATTCCAGTTGCGCATCAGATTGTCAAACGTTTCCCAATGGCACTTACCACTCTTGTGCATTTTACCACAAACAGCACACGCTCCGACACACTTTTCCGATAGATGCCCTTTGAGGCCGCACTTCTAGCAAGTTAACCACTTCCAGCAGCCCTGATCATTATGCTTGATCTATCCACAGTGGGTGCACGGTTTCTATCGTTCTACTTAATCACGTAGCTCTACCTGATCCGCCTTCTCATGCGACGTACGATGGTCTTGGTTTGACTTCACTTGATCGAAGGCAGCAGCTGCACAAACTCTACGCAAGTTCGCTTCATCTTCCGATCCACTTGGCTTTGACTCCAGTCTGCTGCTGTCGCTTTCCACCCTGATCGCTCGTACTGCTCGAGTCGACGTTGACGGTATATGATCAGCGTGAGCTTTTAATCGCTATTGAAATTTGCCCGGTCGCATCGACGCCATCGTGTACCGGTTATTATCCGCTATTACGCTCGCAATGTTTCTTCCATTTCGTAAGCATCCGATAATCGCAGTATAGTCAACTGTTTTGCTCAATTGCGATCATCCAGTGTAGAAAAAAATGTTTCACATGTTCATGCCGCGTGGCGTGTCTGCCATCACGAAATCGCGACGTTAGATCGGATCGCTGCACCTTTCAATTGGTTCTATCCTCCAGCGGGGCTCGGTCCGGTCGATTGCGCGCGTGCTAATTCCGTCCGGCACTCGATACTGCATATCCTCCATATTTTACCATGGGGAATTCCAGAAGATATTTCCCCGTGCAACGAGTAGTCCAACTCAGTTAAATGTTTCAATTTTGCGCCGGTCTTGTCAATAGATCACCAAAACCCAAACTTTTTTTCATCCGGTATTTGTTCATTGAGTAATGCCTACTTAGCTTTGCCGATCCAACATCTAGTGTGGTCTTTGACTCGCTCTTTGCCGTTACAATCTTTTAGTTTGCCGCTTACAGAGAAACGAATACGCCGAGAAGGCGGTCCTTGTTTATCGAGACTTGGGCAGGCACCAATAACAGACGCCTCAAGTTCTCCTGCTCTGACTTGTACGGCATATGTCTTCCGAGATCGTCAAAATTCGATCGGCCTTGACGCGATCTGACCGATTTCATCTCGACATCCGATAAAAAGTTTTTCGAGCTCTAGAAACATTAAATGTGTGACTCGGATAATTTTCTTCGACAGACTTGACACCGTTGTCTCAGTTCGAAATGTTCCAAAAAGATATAGATAAAAGACAGCGGGTGTGCTTGGATAGCCGATGTGTCATCTCCGGAGGCGCGTATAGTAGCCGATCGCAATCTAGCCTTAATTTCCTTGACGCAATCAAGCAGATTAATGATTTCACTGGGACCTAGCAAAATTTGCTGAATGCCGCACGAGGCATCTGACTGCATCTCGGATTCCGCTGAAGCATTCTGCGATGATCCGGTGTGGTATTCCTTCGTAAAGTCCGGGATCGCGGTATTCGATTGATCTTTCATCTTTCATCTTCCTGTAAGTAGGATCAGCAGCTCGTATAACAATCGAAATGCCTAGGTAATTTACTCTTGATCACACTCCGACAATTTTCTCACATCGAACATCTCCTCCACACATCCAGCTTCATACAGATTCTTCATGATGCCGTGGATCGCCTCCAGCTTATTTGATGCACTTGCCGGTGTCGATACCGGACCTTGAATATCGTCGATCAGCTTTGGCTTCAGCACTTATAGTACTAAGTCGTTAAGTAGGAAATTCTTGAGTACTTCCCGCTCGTACGCCTTGGCCAATTCTTTACGTTGTCATCCTTCCGTGGTAATTTTGTCTTCCACGAACTTGAATGGCTTCGGGATCTTGATCTCCATTTGATCGTGTTGGTCGAATTCGGTCGTCGTTTTCTTCACCATCGCCGTCTTATAATTCGCTTTCTTCAGATCGCGAGTGTAACCTTAAACGACTTTTGCTCGGTATTAACCGATAATTTATCACTCGCAAAGCGTGCTTTGTAGCGCGATCCGCCGTGGTCCCCGAAGAGACCACATGAAGAGGTCGAGGTTTTGCGATGGGGTCGAGGTTCTGTCACGGTATGGAAATCTTCACACCACGATCGGGGTTGGTTTGATCACGTGGAATTCGCCACGCGATCACTTGTATGCTTGTGGGGTGCTCGATATGAGTCACCCTAATCTATAACAGATCGCCTTGTCCAAATGTAGACCTTTATTCGCGAGCCCTCTGACCACTTGAGCCGTCTCGCGATCTTGGATCCTCAATCACAAAGAGTTATCTGCACCCGGTCTCAGCACGGGTGTTGTTTGAGAGATCTTGATCCCTGGATTATCACTTTCTTTGAATATGTGAATTTTCCTTGACGTCGGATGGCCACTGATCCACCCGAAGCAGAAGTCGACACGTGTACTTTGAAGCAAATTGAGCTATATTTAATGGTTACCAAATAAACGCAACAATTCTATTCCTATCCCCACGTCTTGGACATCGTTTCCTATGTGTCGCTCTCTCTAGGCGGTAGCGACCTTGCACTTGCGGGACACACATCTGATATACTCACCCTATCGCAGTCGCCCTTCTGGTCGCCGATCGTGTGGTGTAACCCACAGTAGCCTCTCCAGATCACATACCTAATCACTGATCACGATCTCGATCACCTTCTGATCGCGATAGCCTTGCTGATCGCGAACCACATGGTGTAGTACACACTTTTCAAACGCGATCGCTTGTCGCGGTTCACATCAATCTGATCGTGATCACATAGCTGATCGCCGATCGCGATCTCGATCGCCTCCTTGATCTTGATCGCCTCCTAGATCTCGATTGCCTCCTTGATCGCGATCGCCTTGCTGCTCGCTATTTTTTTCTTGATCGACTGATCGTCAACGTAATCTTTCCCATGTCAATAACCCCATCTCCAGAACTCGTACCCGTCATCCGTCATACTCTAACACGATACCGCATGTCCCACACTGCCAATCTAATTTCCATTTTTTTTGCACCGTCCAATGGACGTGATCCAACCATTTGTGGGACCGGCGATGCCAACCGTTAACAGACTCGGATATATCTGGAACGCGATTAGTTACCCTATCGCAAATTTTCCTAGTCGCTTTACCACATTATAATTGACGACAAGTGTTCCTTTTTGCCAACATGCTGACAAGTTAGCCTCTCAAAACTTCCACAATCATCATGCCCATCGATCCGCAGGGTGTACACGACTTCTACTGTTTCCCACGAGATCGATATTTACAATCGGGATCTTGTAATCGTTTAACAGATTCCACTTCGCTTAAGTGGCCCTATAAAATTAGGTCGCGATGTAAAATCTTATGATCGTGTCCGTCCCCAAGTTCTTTATAACCTGTCGATCATAATGATATTATGAAATCTTTGCCTTATCCTGGGATTTGGATGTACACTCGGCGTCTATCCACATTTAATTCCAATCTAATTGGTCCTGAATCCTATCCGCTACTTTATTCTGTCTTCCATTAAAACGGTTTCACCTCCCGGGACATGTTTGTCGATGCCGGATACGAGCTGAAGCTCGATCACGGTCAAAACTAGCTTGATCCCATAGGCGCTTAATTTGATCAAAACTTCGTGCGCTGGTAGGCGTGAATAATTTCTTTCACGTGGCTGCATATGTTAGTCGTAACAAAGTCGACTGCTTATCCAGATCGCGTTCGTCCAGTGTTTTAATAAAGTGTACCACATGTATGCGTCTCACAGCTGGCTTCCCCTCTCGGTTCAAGATCTTCGATTGGATCGCCGCCACGTTCAGCCGAAAAAAATACTTAAAATGAGTCTCTTCCAATAGATTATTTTGCGTGGTAGTATTTCCGATTCGTCGGAACGCCATCTTACTGTAACAGTCGCAAAACGTTCCATTTAGGGACTGTTATTTACGGAGAGTCTATCGACTTGGCTACCTAAACCGATATATCGGAGGTGCCGGTAGCAGATCACCGTATAATGACTCTTCGCTGCATGTACAGCTTTTTCACGCAAAAATGCAGACTTCTCCTTGCCTTTCCAACTTCAGACTCGATCTTTGACTCTCTGGACCTGTAAAATATTATCAAATCTCTGATTGTTGATACGCTGATGCTCGGCGTCGTAATTTTACAGTTCCAACGGTCTTTTCAGTGTCCACCGGTGGTCGACTGATATCCTTATCTTTAGGATCATGGGGATTATAATTGTAAGATAGACTTGTTATACCCCATATTCTACATCCTTTTTTCATCCGAAAAATTTGCTGCTGGAGCCGTAACAAATACCGTTGATCAAGTAGCCTCTGGTGGTCCAGCCTACGAAAATAATCTTCGCTATTTTCCATTGCTGCTTTGATGTACGACTGCAGCTGGTCACCGACTGGCTTGTGTGCATCGGTTGATCTCGCCTCAATCGAGTGCATTCTGTCGTGGATTAATGAAGCACCGGACAATTATAACGACAACCGTGGAGCATTTAATGAATGTTCTTTATACAAGCCCGTTATTATTGACGAGTACTTCGACTATACAGTATATCAACTTCTCCAAACTATCCGAACCGCAACTGAACCATCCACTGGTTAAACCTAGCATGCAACGGTCTACCGGCAGAGATCACATGGTTGCAACTCCTATTGTCTCTGCACATCGGAAAATTTGGATGTAGATTCCACGTCTTGTTTCAACTGCATGGAACGACGGATTGCATGATATGGTTGGAAATTGATACATGACCTAACGCTGGCACTTTTAGAGAACCAAATGACTAGCTGCGCTTTTAGGACCACCAACAATAATAATTGGACAATCCCGTCTTTAAATACTTCCAGTTGTATTGTTTTTTCTGATTTCCACCTGCCAATCTTCGAGCCATCCCTTCATCCTTTCTATATCCTCCTTAAACTTTAACGACTGCTAGGATATTGCCATAGTGCGAACTTATTACTTATATTTAGTATTGCAATCGCGTAGATTCAAATAAGTCGGCTCTCCCAGATTCGATCTGTTATAGACATTTTTTGAAGGGTCGAATGATATATTCGCCCCGCTTTCGGTATATATCTTCTGCCCGGTAAGTTATGCTTTGTAATGATCCGCAGTGGTTTTCTAGAGACATTAGAGATTTAGTCCGCGGATATCATCAGGCCTCTCGGGGTACTCTACACGTACGCTGGGGTCGTACTTCTTAAAGGAACCTTACCCCTCATATATATATATAGGTATTTACGGAATAGTTATACTTCTAGCCCACCTAACTGTAACACACCCAATAGTGCGGGTTGGCATGCCGGTCATCACATTGGATGGTTGATTGTCGACATATTGGTCTATCTTCGGTCACGAGTGATCTATCCTCCCCCAACGGGTATCGACTTAAGTACCTCCCGGTCTCAGTTCCAGCTCTTTAGCACTCGATTAATGGGGTCGGTCCATATGGACCTTAAGAGGGGGTTGATCATTATTGTCGACTATGATAGGCGATATTTATCGTCAAGTTTTTTGCCATCAAATCCCCTCCTGGAATCTTGATAGTACGAGATATTTGATGTCCTCGCGTATACGGACATACCTCAGAATTTTACAGATCTATCCCAGGTTATGTTGTTATCTTTACAGCTTCAATCAAAGACTAACGGTAGAATATCGATCAATGGAATGGTTTGTCATCATTTCAAAACCATTGTGTTGGAGCAAAATTTACCAAAGGGTTGATGTGATCTTGCCTCATACTGGCACCCAGATGACCGAATTTCGGAGATGTACTTTGTTTGCGAGATCAGTTCCTTCCTCACCTTGTGTACCCATCGTTGAGGCAGGCTTCACCCTTCTCGGTAAATCGTGTTGATGCGGAACTTAATCGTGTTTGAAACTCAAGTGACCACGTGGAAATCTTCACGCAATAAAAGGCCACTTGTAGGTGCTTGATATGAGCTTTCTAAATCTCAACGAGAAAGCCTTGTCTAATATTTAGGCCTGAATCTGATCGACCTTCTGACATCTTCAGCCGTCTCGCGATCTTGATCGCCTTGCTTTCTTGCTGTCCTCTATCGCAGTTGTCCTTATAATTTGATAGTTCTATACACACCCGGCCCAACCATCCAGGTGCGAAACTTTTGTAGACGAGTGGCGTAGCGCTTGATGTCGTCGGGAGGCCAAAGATCCAGCCCGGAAGAGATGACTCACGTCTATCGCAGTCAATTGAACTCGTTATTACTCTGAAACCAAACCATTGGTTCTAGCATCTAATTTAATCCTTGGCCAAATTTGGAGCTACTTCATCTTAGATCCGCGCGGTATATTTGGCCTTATCATCGGGAGGACAATTTAGGTATCCGCCCGACCGAAATTTTTTTTAAGACTCTTGCCTAGCTTGATCCACGTCGATTTTTCCTAATTACGTAACCGAGCGCATCTATAAAATCGAAAGTCCATTCCTAGTCCATAAGTACCAAAGACTGTTACGGCTTGGACGCAAGGCACTCACGAAGCTTTGCAAGGCCAATATTCGTTCCTTCCCGGAAATATGTCACGTCGAGCTCAGACGAAAAGCCACGTGATAGATCGGCTATTCTATGAGAGATTTGTGACATACTTCGATTCCGAATTGCCAAAATGAGTACCTGCTGGGGAGGTATCCACGCGTTTTGCGTAGAAGACAGTAAACTGAGCTCTGTTTCATGTTAGCGAAACAAATTACTAACCTAAGACCTAGATTATCTATGAAACGGAAACTCGCCACGCGTCGTCCAATGGATTACTTTGTCTCTTGTGCATCTTTGGATACTAGATTCGGGCTTCACCTCTGACTCCGGTAAGGATAATATCTTGATTCGGACCCCCTCTTGGATCGGATCCCTTCTTAATTCGAATTACTTCTGGATTACGATCCCCTCTCGGATAGGATCCTCTCTTAGATCAGATCCATCCCCAGATTGTACCCGATAGTCGTTCTCCACCCATTCAAACCTCGTACCTATTCCGAGTAACACTGTAGCCAATCTTCAGTCCATTATCACACCATCATACGATCTTATTCTACCCACCCGTGGTGGCGGTTGGTACTCGGTAAACGTTTTGAAGTATCAATTTCATTTAATTTTTGTTCGATAATTGTCCGCTCCAAATAAGTGAATGATAAATTCTATGCTCCTGGTCTAGTTCTACCTCAATCATCTTCTCGTCCAGCAAAACATCAGATTCTTCGAAATACGTCATCTGGGATCGTACTAAAGCAATAATATCATAGTTGGAAAAGTGCTATCAGCAGTATTATGCTCGGTAATATGTATTACTGTTCCAAGCTATGTCGAGTGTGCGTCATCCCACTCGACACAGCTTGGAATAATGGTAATCATACCCTTATGAATTTTGTATACGATGAATGAAAGCGACACTTTAATTGTGAATTCTTCTTTGATCAACAGACGGTAGACCCTTTTGCTCTCAGCGCATCATTCGATGAGACAGCAAAAAATTATGCGCTTGAGCTTTTTACAATTTCCTTTTATGTGGGTCTGCTCTTCGACCAATACGATTAACTTTGATGCTCAAGGTCTTTTACCTAGTACTCCAGCTCGTGCGGAGTCGAAAATGCACTTGCTTTGTTCATGAATAAAAAGAAACACTATTTTGCTCACAGCTTCTGTATACCAAATATTCAGTTTCTTTATGTAGTGCAACATGCTACGTGCGTTCCCATGATCGTAAAACTTGTATTTTCATCCACTCTAATTTGCTAAGAACTGTATCAAATGAAAAATTTGCTATTGTATAATACCGTTATGGATGCATTATTTAATTACCTTGATGTTTATATATTACTATTCAAGTAAGTTCGCCGACACATTTACGCTACATCTATTGTTTTTGTCAAGCGCTCAGAATTTTCTTTAACCTTTCCGCAAATTCACTCTTATTCTTAGGAAGTGATTTACCGCAAAATTTATCAATTCAGCCACCGAATTAAGTATGGACTTGGCACCAATCATTGATAGATTTATAATAGACCCATCGAGATTGTGTGAAGTGTGTTAGTTCCCGAGAAGTCTTATTTTATGTTGGAAAAAAGAGAACGTCATTATTGCTTATTAACAATGCAGCACCAGCATATAGTTCTGTCACCTTCTTTCACGTTCGGTGTGCCTTTTGTAAAGTTTGGTTTAATTCGATCGCTCTTTGAGAAGTCGATATCAAATTTCCACGGGCGCCTGGACGACCGGCTAACGGAGGGGGTACGTTGATTACGTGATAAAAAATTCGTTATACTTGTATACCCATCGGTAGGGCGGGTTGAAATCTTTCAGAAGTACCCGATTCGATGCCGAAAGTGACCGATTTATAGATTCGGGATATCAATTATAAACCTTCACACTATAGTATAGTGTGGGTGATTCTTCATGTCAGTCGCCCTGGTCGGATTCCGATCGCCTTGCGTAACTGTTTTGATTGATCTACGTACTCTCTGACTACTTAATTCGTTTCGCAATATTACACCATTGCATTTACTGGATTGCTGAGCCCATTCCAGTTTAATATTTGCATAAAAGATTCTTTGATCCCTGGCCAAGCAATTCAGGTATGTCACTTTATTTAAGTATGCAGCTTTCCCGACGTGAGTTGGCCAGCAATTTAAACCGTAGTAGATGTCGACACATGTACTAAGAAGATAATTTGACTTTAACTAATGGTAACAGATTCGAGTCGAAAACAAAAATATCAAAAAGCTTAATTATATCACATACGTCTGAGGCCACAGTCTTCCTTTTAGAAATATCGAGCCGTCGTGCCAATGTAAACCAAACTAAGATTACCCACTCTTCGATTTTAGCGTGGTACACGTCCGATTTTTACGCAGCAGGCCTAGGATAGCAATCGTGTTCTGATGTCGTGATCGTAGGTAGGTATAGCGGTTTCTGTTTAATTCACATTAGATTACGTAGTTAATCTTGTGTACTTCAAAGTTTTTATTGGGCTCCCAAAGAGATCACGATCTGATAAGTTTGGGTACACATTCGTGGGACACCCATTCATGATCTTATTCTTCAATTAGAGACCATTCGGGCTTAGCTTACGCTGGCTATCCGTGCGCTTCCAAGCTCAAATAACCGGAATTATATTGCGATTTGTTTATTTAAGAGCGAAGCGTCTTTACGAATGCGAATTTACTCATTAGTTCACTCGGGCATGCAAAAGCCTCCTCATACTTTCTGCCTCAAATTTTATCACAAAACTAATTTATTCGGATGACAGCCAATTGGGAATGCTAAACCTACCTTTTTTATTATAAAAAGAACAGCGGCCACATTAGATCATAAACGAAGAGCGCTATAACTAGATATTTAAATAACACTCCGCGCTTCATTTTACCGAAAGCATCCTTCCGTTCAGTTTTGGGTTATATAGCATATCCATGATGATGTTATTTATATTGTAACTGCAGGTGTGGTTTCATTATCCCTCTTTCATGTATCTTTAACTTCCAACCAACAGCGAACTTCATATTCGTGGCATCGTACAGGATCTAGTAGTATTTGGCTAGACATTAAACGTACAAAATCACTAACATCTGCTGGAAGAGCGCATAGTTGTATCAAAGAATCACGTTCTTTTTCCACGACTGAGCGTTTTCTTTCTTAGATATTTCCGTTTCTCTGCATTTACCATATGCGTAAGGTTTGAGAGCACACGATTTTTTATGAAAACGGCACAAGGCCCTAATTGTTATCTTGTAGATTTTGTGCCCAGAACAACTGGTAGCCCATCGTGGTCCGATCAACAACCAAGATCCTTATATTTAGCATTAGTTTTTTGTTTTTGATGGAATTCTATATCGGCTGCAAGAATGTCACACCCATTTGAGTGATCTCGAACGGAATGTTGTTAAACGATATTTTTATAAGTAAAATTACATTAAAGGGCATGTTGGAGTCCCGTAAAAGAGACCCTTAAAATCCATTTTGAACATATACATCTAGTTCGAACCTTTTGCAAAAAAGAATATAGCATTTACCCGCTAGCAATAGAATCAACAAAGATAGCATTTGGGATAGTTGGATATATAATAGGCCTCGACATTAAGTCTTTCGACACCCAGGCGTCAATTGAAACTACTGCGGTCTATCCCGCCTGGAGATGTTTGTATTACAGAAAGCTGTTGCCATCGACTGCTCGGCGTGCAATTTGAACCATGACGATGCTAAAACAGGACGCTTGGTGCTCGCAGAACTGTGCCTCGGTGTTTATAGTGCCACTGCGGACTGAGGCGTCCGACACGTGCGAAACGACACACAAGATAAGGAGCGCATATAAAACCTAGACGTTAGGTACCCGCCGAATTGCGCTGCGGGAGTTAACCAGCTATTGCGGGCAAAGACGTGCAACACGACGCACAATGAGTAAAAGCTGTTTCGATGACAGCGACGGATTTGAGCGGCGAGCGGACGTCTGGTAAATGACAGATGAACCAAAACTTTTCAAAATTATGGCGGAAGTGAGGAAACTGTGCGTGCGAAGAGGAAGCAATATGACAGAGGTCATAATCGATACTACGGCTTTGATGAAATTGGGGTATGCCGATGAGAGGTAATATGAGATCAAAGTGGCTGTTTCGGACGAGATGGGAAGAGTTCTGATATCAAATCTCAGGATTGGAGTCCAGATGACTGCTTATGAGCCGTGAAAGCAGTCGGGCTGCACTCGGCAGGGTGGCCATTCGACTGACAGCTAATTTTTCTTGCACACGCACTGTTCAGACTTTTTGCGCGTGAGGCTCTACTCCTGCAGTGACGCGACTTGGTCACACTCCTCAGCGCACTAAGTACGGCCTTCCGACCGCCGAGCTTCGACGCCAAGTTCGGTCGACTCGGTGCCCATAGACGTGATTGCTCGTCGATTGCGATTACAAAAAGGTCGTCGCCTGTGGTGAAAATTTGCTGTGTCCATCTCTTATAGCCATCTCTAGTAACATTTTGCTATCGCAATTGGCTAAAAAGCCGTGATAGTCTATAAGCGCTCTTGTGCACGTTGATATTTTCCGCTATGCTCGAGTCCACTTGACCCGAAGGTTTACCTGCAAACGCAACAGCACCTCGTGCAAATACAGTGCTATCTTTATGTACCTTGTCATACGCCAATTTTGACGTTTAAAAAAGAGGACATCATATAGCTGCATAAGTAAGTGATGGCAAAAAATTAAAAGATTAAATTATTTTTATACCGGTTTGTACTGTGGTCAGTAGCTATCACAAGCTTCTTATGACACCAAGCCATCACCGCTTAGCGGGCTACCGACTGTCGGACGAGGTACTCCTGGTTTTGTGCTCATTTTCTTTCACAACTTATGTACCCCGTCGGCATCGCATTCTGCACTCATTTAGTTGTATTCGTGTAGATGCAAAACTTGACCGTGTTTGGGATTGTCTGGCGATCGAACGAAAAACTACAAATGATCACGAGTTTAATTGTAGGGTGCTCGATATAAGTCACCCTTATCTCTGATAGATTGCATTGATTAAAGTATATGCTTCATTTTCGAGCCTTCTGATCACGTAGGCCGCCTCACAATCTTAAATTATGCGTCCAATTTCAGTTAAAGGCGTTTGGAGGTATCTTGTACTCCCGGAAAAAAATTCAAGTGATAATTTAACGTTTGTTCGATCTGCTTAGACGTCGGAAGGCTTGAAAATCGTGCCCGGAAAGAGGAACGATATATATACACAAAGAAATTAATTGATATATCCTTGAATTTTATACGACAAAAAGTCTAAACTTCTGACTAAGCCGATTCCGTTTGGAATAATCAATCAACACGTGTCACCTCGTGCTGTCGAGACTTGATATTCCATCGTACTCGGTGGCTCACGAAAAATTACATTGACCTAATCTTCCCCAAATTACGGTGCAAGAGATCGCGTCACCGAAAATTACGTCTTTTGAGATTGTATCTGGAAAGTTCCCCTTGGCCAAGATCGTATCGTCCACAAATGCGTGCTTAGATTCGCAATACCCGAGATCGCACCATCCAAGATCTCTTACCCTAAGATCGCAACTACCAAGTCGCGTTGCGCGGGATCGCGGTGTATGGTGATCTCAATGTTTGACTTACACTAAAGCAAAAACTTAACACGATTGTAGCGCCATTGCATCGCACACTTCTGAAATCGCCTCACCAAAGTGATTTCCTTTTATAAGTCTTACCTATACTAAATTGAGTCTGTCACTGACTTATTTATGTTTTTGCCGGAGCCGCTTTTGTGGACGGTGTCAAAAGCAAATAGCGATCAAACTTGGTTTTTGAAACTTCTTAATCACGGTGCTGTGCATAAGTCTGACAATCTTCACCCAGACCTTTACATTTGATGATTGAACAAGCTAATAGTCATCAACTCTTTTTGTCGGACATCGCTAAATGATTTTACTAATAGATCAGCGTCGCTCGAGGTAATTCCCTGGAGTAGTGGTGCAGTAGTCTAATATTTATGATGGTGACTGGCGATTATATCCCCTCATTTTGTACAATAATCTCTGAGAGTGACAATCGCAGTATCAACCCCACAGTAGCTGAAAAACTGCCACTACCTCTTAAATACCATAATTGGAATATACCGGATATATAGTGGGTCGTTCGCGTACTCGAATATACCTCACCAAGCCAACCAACCTAATTGATCAGCCGCTATTGACTATGTTGGCACGTAAGTAGGCCTTACAACCTCTTACGTTGCGTAATCCTAAACGAATTTGAGCTTTATGTCGATAGATTCGCGCGTGTAGACATCTCAACTGTTTTCAGATGAAAAAATACGCTTGATCATCCATCTACATAGTTATCGGCAATGCTACGTCCGAATTTAGTTTTCTATTAAGTCAAAGAGTCCTTATACTTTTCGTCCAGTTTGTACGGTTGAAGAAATTTCTTCTTCCTTTTAAACAGAGAAAGGCCTATATTTGCGGCCTTTGAAGCATATACTCATGCCATTGGACCCAGAAATTTGCTGCTGGTCGATTTTCAGCTATCTATATATTCCGCAAAAATTAAGTCGCGCTTATAAGTAAGCTCCGAAGTAGAATTGTTCGCATTGAGATTTATTTAATCCGAATCTTAACTTTATTGTTATTTTTGGATACTTTACATTCCGCTTGATCAGCTTTGAGTAGCTAGCTAGATGTAAGCACATGCGCACGACGACTTGTTCCGGTTTTGGATTTGCATTGGCCTGATAAGATCAGCGTGCCAACCATAGCAGCGAACGACAATTGACTGTATGCTGAGAACCGGTACGGCTTCGTCTTAACTTTCTTTTGGAATTTGTGGGTGCCCGTAGCGCACATCATTATCATTGACATTTCCAATTGGTGTAGTCGCAATATTTGATTTCTGTTTTCCAAACCTTATTTACATCTCGTTAAAAACACGTTATTGTCCGATTAATAAGTATTTTCAACGAATAGTAACATTGAATTGTCAGATACTCTTCCACGATTCCCAAGGCCTTCTTCTGCATTGTTACGAAGGGAAATATTTCTTGCTTTGTACGATCTTTATGCGTCTGAGGCGCCAGCAATATATCAACGTATACTTTAACAACAATATGACCTTCACCATTAATTTTAAATCGATGCATTTGTCTGCCACAAATTGCACGAAGACTGCTAGTAACAATATCGATTGTAATAGCTCATACCAGAGCCGATCGGATTGTTGTATTTTATTAAGCTGAGCTATACTTGTTACACTACGTGTTTAGAAAACGATCCGTCTAAAATTCTTGAAGCCCGACCTCTTCCACAATCATGAGCAATAGTACATACAATTAAAAGTAGACTTTTGGATCTGTGGACGCCTTAACATATGCATTAGTCACATCTCCGGGTCGAGTTCAAACATCCCAGAGTTCTGACAGTAATGGTATGAACTCACTCGTCTTCCTGCCCATGACTGCGATGTATGTTAGCGGGCAGCTATCACCGAGCATATGTTCATTCCAGCGCGCCATCGTTGATGCCTAAGTATACTCTTCTTAACCGTGTTCATCCGATTTTGACTCGAACACTTAAGTTCGTGTGAAGCAGCTTCAATTACTGGTGCGTGGAAACTACTTCCAAATGCCGTTTGCGACCAACTAATCCATTTCGTATATGTTTGCACGATCCCGTAGGACAACATATCCATTTTTATTGCGGCGTTCCCTTTTGGTTTAGTCCTCATGATATACTGCACCAATTTTCTCACGTGGCGGGTTTTTCTTGTCACCGTATCGTGTAACAATGATTAAATTATAGCCATCTGCCCCCGATCTGTCGACTTTACATCAACTTAAGCGCTTAAATTGAGCTAATAAACATACACGGCTTATGTCGTACTTCTATTGATTCCTCTCAATGTACAAAGGTATTACTTGTGCTCGCGATCTTCTTTACGCCAATCTCTGTGTTGAAGCCGTTGCTTATCATGTGGAGCTACGCATTTGCCCCTGCGCTCAGTTTCATGATATTTTTAGAGTGATGTGTAGTACCAAACACTCTTTCTTTCGACGACAATACGCTGTGTTTTTTATTTTCATCATTTTGACCGAAAATGAGTCCCCCCTCGTCACGTTCGTCGAGTGTCTTGAGCTTCGTTGTACAGATAGCGTTACACGTTGATCTAAACATGACAATGTCTGGCAGCCTCGGCTAGACCTTCTTAATTATCTAAACTGGCTACAACTGATTTATGTTTCCTTGAGTCAGGCTTCTCTTTAAAATATAAGCTGCATTTCTGGCCGCGTCACCTTAATATTTAAAGTGGCAGCACGGACCAAAATACAATTTTTATAGGATGTTTGCAATCGTTTGGTTCATACGATATGCTTTTCGCTTCGATGATAGATTATCAACTTCCAAATGTTGTCGACGTACACCTTCGCTCTTGCTGAACGATTTTAAAACCTTGTAATCACTTTCTCTATCTGTTCAAACACAATATATTATGAAAAGTCATCTGCTTTTAGCAAGCGGGTGACTGCTTAACCTGCTCTAACCCGCCTTTTTTTTAACTCGGGGAGAATTACTCGGCAGGATTTACTTATGTAATAAATTAAGTAAATTTTGTAGGTGTTGCAAAAAGTATTAAGCACAAATTTGTTTCCTTAATTCCGCTACAGATGACACCGCGTACAATGTCGATGGGTGTCTTTCGTCCTCAGTCCTTTTGTAATTGATTGTTTAGTCGCTGTAAGCATTGTGTACATGTAAAGCACAACGGCCTAGATTTAGCCGTGATTTCGATCCCGCCTACAAGAAAAGAAAGTCATATGCCCAATTACGGCTTATGGTAGGTACGCAAAGAGATGATGGAAATCCAGCAGACACACCGTCTATATATCGGGGTCTGGTATACTTGAAGTGTCACCAACCGCGGTATCCGTGTGAAAATCGCCTTTCGTCGCATCATCCTCGACAACTTGCACTACCTAAAACGTTGTTTGTGCCCTTGTTGTAATCAATGGAATTGATCTGTCGCCGCGGAGAAAACCACTGCGTCTTTTCATTGTAGGGTAATTCGCATCCCACATCCTTGAACGGCGCTGCAAAATATCAATCCATGGAAGATTCTCTGAATGGAGTAATTTTCGAGGCTTGACTTGTCGAAATTCGCCATCTACGCCATTCATGAATTATATGATTTCTATCAGCTGGATTCGCATGCTCTATTCATTTCGGGTTGATCACCCATCAAAGCACTTCACCGCGTCGTGGTGCTGCGAGGACATTTTCACCGAGTGATGACATGACTCGCTGTCTAAAATTCACTGAGATTTGACATCCACGCCATCTGCTACGGCCAACACGAGGATCATTTTATTCTTAATTAAAGGTTCGTGCCATAAAGTGAATATTTTACGCACTGGAAACACGAACTAGCCTTCTTACTCTCGCGCCTTGCTTAAAATCTGCGCGCTTCTTTCCTCCTTGAGCATGGCATCAGCTGAAATCGCCTTTGTTCATAGGCTAGCTGTATGATCATTCATCTGGGTAAAACGCACCGATTTCCCCACCTTTCTCAGATATTCACTACACTGCGAATTCATTCGCGCCAGTAGATTACCTTGTAATGTACTCGCCGAACATGCATACTTAGCCATGGTCTCGAGCTCTTGATCGAAAATCGTACCAATATCGTCACGCAGAGCCATCAAATACAGCATGTGATGTCTCAGCATTATTCGGCTACTCAATTCATAGATAATTTGTTCAGCTTTGCCTAAGATCGCTTTATAATGTTTGTACAGGTGCGATAAGTCCCAAAAAGAGAAACCCATGTTTTATAATACGCACCCGACGTCATCACAAGGTCAAGTGGATCATCCACACACAGTCTACTTGTGGCTGATCGCTAATAGTAAGAGTGACTGAGCGAGGCTTTTTTACGCAATCTACCCCACCATTCCCAGCACTATCTAGATTAAGATCGACTGCTGTTCATCAGAAAGAATGTAAAATGACCCTAATTTAGGTATGCAATAAGGTCAAAAAAGACCAATACACGGTTTTGTTAGCGCCTCCGTCACTTATTTGTCTAGGTGCCAGTAGAGAGACCGGTCGCATCTTCATTACGCCCCCAGAAAAGATACCAACATGTAGGCTAATGAAATACTAAAAATAGTCTTAAAACGTTGACCTGGATTTGAAAAGAATAATGACCCCAGTATGCATGGTATGTAAATGTATGTTATGTCATTTCCTTTATTATATGGGTACAGTCTTATACAAAAAGCGCCAGAATGACACTTCAAGATGAAAAAATATGGATCATCAAACAAAATTTCAAATCCTATAGAGTTGAACATGGTATATGTAAAAGCACCACAACATGTCGGAATTGATAGCAGGAAACATAATAGTCGAAAAGAAATAAAGAATTTACATAGCACACTTTACTTTGATAATTTCAGAAAAATTAATATAAGGTGAGAAAGCAAAATTGAGCTCAAACAACGCAAAAAAAATAATTTACCACTATCATAAACTATACGACAGTTTATACACGTACACGGGATCATTCTTACATATCTGTGCCTATCTCCTGGTGTTGATGCTCATGATTCATCACTCATGGCCTTTGAAATGCTTTGCCGTCGACCGACGCTTCGCACCAGGGTACCGGTGGATTGACAGTTAAAGCGTGATCGGAAATCGGTGTGTATCGTGCATTCAGTTCACGTTGCTTCAAACACTTCTAGCAGATCTCAAGCTTGAAATTTTTCAATTCGCATGTGCCTTCTTGGCGGATTCGTTTCTAAATAAATGAGAGAGACATTTCCGTGCCGAAGTAAAGCTTACACAATGATATACAAGATGCGTTTGGTACGGCTCGAAGCGGCCTACACGATGGACGACCACATCAAGAAGAAACAGAGAAGTGGAGAGCTGGCGGATTGCTGTAGTACTTTCACACATAATTACGCGGGCTCTAGCGTATATAGAAGGTTTAATACACGCTAGATAATAGGTAATGTTGCGGCATGTCGCCAATAAAGCAAAGGATCAGGGTGGAGTTAGTGATGCTTATGTTGGTTAGATAGCGCAGTATGGATGCTCTATGAAGATCGACGAAATGTTGCTGTTTGCAGTGGATGGCATTTTGCACACAAGTGTAGCATCTCGTCCCTCTCACTATACATGAAACACGTAGCACATTTTTTGCACTTCATGTTGGCAAATAAATTCATGGTCAGTATCCCTGCGAGGACATGACATAATAATGATGCTGTTGTGAGTTGATGTATCATGTGGCAAAGCACTGGCGTGGCACAAATCGCCTCTATAAATAATTTCCAGAATATCAACATGTAGTCGGATGTGGTCTCTTGCATCCAAAAAAATCATCGAATAGTATGCATCAGAGCTGTATATTTGTTTATTTCTCTGTCTCGTATGCATTTACTACTCCGTCACACCTATCAATGTGTGTTCATTGTATTTTTATTAAACTTTTGATGCGCTTTTGTCAGTTTTCAATCCTGTGGTGTCCCATTTATCTGTTACGACGTGATGCACAATTTTTATACTATCTATCTTGTGGTTTGTATCTGTTTTCGTGATTATTGAATGCGTTTTTCCGAGTTTCCTATCTTGAGGTGTACTCGTACTTTTTGTGAGCTTTTTGCCAATTTTGTCCAGAATGATAGCTATACGTATACCAGCCAGGTGCCTGACACGTGTCAGCCACTGTTTCTCGTACTTTATACGCCCTGATTTGCGTACCTAATACAGCAATTACGGCACACGTACCTCACCGCTATTGGAAAGGTATCTTATACTGGCTATGCTTGCTACTTAGTATTCGGATCGTCATGGTTTTACTACCTTGCGTATATCGTCTTACCAGGAGCGCTCACTTACACTGTTGCTTGTAGAAGGCGGCTCTATCGATTGTATTCACGAATGAATCAAGATGTTGATCATACACGCTCTAACTCCCAAGTGTTGATGCATATTTACGTCATGATAAGAACTCACTACTGGCTCACGAAATCGCTGCACAAATGATGACATGTACCATCGTTTTTCAGCTTGGTCGTAAATGTACGCTTTCGACGCTCGCGACATGGCCAATATTTTATACGTTCACAACGACTGAGCAAGTTTGTCACAGAAGGTAATTGCACAAACGAGCTGTGAAATTTATGATGCAGCATGCAGATTCGTAAGCACAGCTAGCCAAGCAATGTTGCTATCTTGTTCCGACTAATGGCGATAACGGAGCTAGAATCATGCCGGACGACGCTCAAACAATAGCTGTCCGAAACTGAAACAACCTTACCATTTTTGGATCGCAAGTCCATGCATGCATCGTCTGCTCAACAAATCTTGATACGATGCTTCTGAGAACGTGCTGCGCAGACGATGCATACATGGACTCGTGATCCAAAGAAGCTTTGGATGGGGAATGGCGCGTGATTGGTGTATAACCCTGTATTGGTGGTGATACATGTAAACGTGCACTAGAACTACACCTTGACAACAGTGCGTAGTGAGTTCTCACGTGCTTGCGTCTAGTGTTACAGAGCTTTTGCTACATTGTCTTTTATACCGGTAGTCCCCGACGAGACAACTTTCATTTGCAATCAAGGTAAAGATCAAAGATGCAGTGTATTATTTGCTGTTGCATGCAGGTGACTGGCTAATGAAGAAAGTAATATGAGGGTCCGGCACGTCTGTGTAGTGCTTCGACGCGCAAAAGGCGGGTAGCAAGTCAAAAGTCACTTGGTTGACCTTTGCATCAATCATTTTGCCGTAGCAGAGTACGCGTGACTAAGCTCTCCACGCGTCCTGCGTCCGACTATGAAGCAGCGCTACACACAAAAGTGCTTTAGATGGTACGAAAATGCTCACTTTTTCTTCTCTTTCCATCAAATGGCAGCCGGATTTGCCTCCGACATCACCTTTAGTTCCGCGAAGATATTCTGACGGCCCGGAGGAAGTAAATTAATGATTCTCCAGATGTATGTCATGAATGACTCCATGTTGTGGTTTGCTAAGAAACGCTGTCCCTGTGGTGCGATCCCCACCTCAAGAGCAAGAGCATCGAACATGTTGACAAGTCTCATCTGGAACTCAGCCAGCAACTGTTCCATACGATTGACTTCTTGAGCATAGGTGGGATTGGGCTTCACGTCCGACAAAAAAGATTTGAGTCTCGCCAAATTACCAAAGCCCTCAAATAACGTCAGAAGCATCGCGATGGGTGGTTCGTCTGGTCTTTTCGCGTTGTACATCTTGATGTACTCCTTCAGTTGCTCGAAAACTATGTCCGCCGAAGGTCTCTCGGGGTTACCAACGTCCTTATAAATGGGAATGATCATCCTGAGGACCGCGAGAGGATGCGTGTCGAATCGTTGCATTTCCTCCATAATTTCCGCCAACGCCGTTTCTTCCTGATGCGCACGGTATACTCCGTGGACCACTTTAAGCAAATGTGCTAGCTCATTCGGATCTCGCCTCGCATATATATCGGCTAGATGAGCGCGTCCTTTATCAGTGTCCTCGAATTGTGTCGCAATATAGTGACCGAGCGCATCTTTGAAGGACGCCTCTGACTTAGTCTCTGTAGAGGGTCCGGCCTTGGCTTGAACCCTTCTAAAGAATGCGTTTACAAGCTCATGTGTTGTCGTTTCTATCGCTTCGACGTTATTCACCGCAAGTCCCATCCTTTCTTCGCCAGCCTTGTGGTTGTGTTGCTCTAGCGGTTTCTTGAAAGCGACGCCATTGTGGTCGGCGTGCGCGGAACGAATGACGGCCGCGGGTTCAATCTTCGTCATTGTAGGGCTGGATGGCTCTATAGCGCTCGTACTGCCTATCAAAGTCGCAGTGCAGGCCACAAGTACGAAGCAGTGGGCGCGCATCGTCGCGTGCGGTCGTCTAGGAGGGAAAGAGCAAATTGAAAAGTGAACGAGTGGTGCAGCTCGCAGACCAGTCCGATGACGGGACCTTTTCATTGGACAGGGGGCTTTCAAATCGTGGTGATAAATCTTGCGCTTTTCTCCCATATAGGCTCAGAAACAGACCGCAATCTCTTCGGCAGGTCTTGACGATGGTAGCACCGCTTGGTGCGCACTGAAGATGTAACGGGGCACACCCTTGCATGAACTTAACGAAAGGGTATCGGTGCCCCGCCAGACGTACACGAGGCGAAAGAGGAAGCGTAGGATAAGGAGAAAGTAAAACTGTTGTATTAATATAATTAAGTCTTTTTGCTACTTTCTCTTTGTTTAACCTGACTTAATTATGCTAATATAACTGAGTGTATGGTGACGTCTCGTCACCACTCATTGCGCGCGTCCTGCGGCGATTGGAGGGTTGATATCCACACGATATCAACCAATGAGCAGACCCTTCGGTCGCTTCACCAATATCACCATGATCGGTGACATTGTTCAAAGAATATTCACTCAATATTCTTTGCTGTCACTTTCTTTAAAGTGACACTTCCATGTAACGGGCTGCCCCGTTACATCACCCCCCATTAACTGATAGTCAACGTGTGACTATCGAAAATTATGGCGGCCACCCGTTGGGCGCTATTGGGACAGGGAGCACTTGTTGG
This sequence comes from Hyaloperonospora brassicae, assembly GCA_947650285.1. NCBI lineage: Eukaryota > Oomycota > Peronosporomycetes > Peronosporales > Peronosporaceae > Hyaloperonospora > Hyaloperonospora brassicae. The sequence continues at coordinate 244,389 of CANTFL010000173.1, forward strand.
TTCAGTTCCGTTCATAACTCAACCTGATCTCGCATAGTTAACATGTCTATGCGGGGTGACTCAGGGCACACAGAGTCTGTGCCTGTGCCAGCTTCTGCGGCAGACGATTCGTCGTCCGCTGCTCGTTCTTCGCCTGCAGCAAGAGGTGCTGCAGGTGCACGCGGTACAGCACCGCGTGCGCATGATGACCCCAACATTGAGTTCATCTACTCTGGCGAGTCAGACGTGTCTGACTCGGACAATGCTCCAGAGGCGTCTCACTCACCGGCGACGCCTCAGTATTCACCAAGGCCACTGCCGAACGAACGGACTCGTGAGTTGCATCACAGTCTCTTCGGCAGTGATGACGATGATCAGGGTGGTGAGGAATATTATTCCTTACTACCGCCGGCTCGTGCCTCTTCGCACGAGAGTGATGACGATGGCGTGAGCCGTCGTCATACTGACAACCGTGGTACCAACAAGGGTACCACTGTGAAGCGTGATGATCTGAAGCCGTGGAGTTTGCCCGAACGGCTCATAAATACCTTGTCTCACGAGACAAGCCAACACCATCGAATACCCTTATTCGATGCGACTGAGCTTCATGGCTTGGATCCCAGCGCGAGTAACTTTCGCGCTGAGGAAGATTTTTATCTCGATGTCTTCCTTAGACATCGATGGTACAACAGCAATCAGAAGCGTGACAAGGCCTCGTTTTTGGCTGCGTGGAACGCGTTCGTCCAAAACGTAAAGAATTTTGGACGAGAAGGGTGGCTCAAGAAACTTGAGGCGACACGCCTCAGGTTCGAAAAGCGAACGCCAACCGGTGCC